>NMUG010006816.1:0-12387 GCA_002855965.1 Monotropa hypopitys | reverse complement strand
GCTTTCCATTTCTATAAAAATAAGTTAGTGTTGTTGGCAAATGATCATGGCTTCATTAAGAGTGTATGTTATTTTCATGTTAAATTTTAGTATGTGTGAGTAGTCTTGTGAATAGGACTAGATATAGGTTAGTCTATGGCTTAGGTTAGCTAATGAGTTTCAATATTTGTTAGGATAAAATTTTGGTAAAAGTTAGAAATTGATCCTTCATTTATTCATACCCGTGTTAGTTAACCTATTTGATACGTCGTCAACATAAGATGGCATGACGTATGCTTGTAGCTCTGTCGTCACGATAGTATGTAGTAAGATGTTCAAGTGATCAATTCTAGCTAGTACTCGAATTTTATTCTCTAACAATTATAATGGAAACATCTTCCGAGCAACGACCTATGACATGGTCTAGTTCGTGTATGATTGGAATTCATAACTATCCTTAGTCATGATTGATTTGTATCTATGGCTTAGTCCCCTTTAGTTTATTTCAATTTTCAATTTCAGTCCTATAACTTAGGACATAACCCCAAAACTCACATTAAAGGCTTAGCGTCCTACCGCTAGGAAGCTATCTTCCCGTGAACTCTTAACCTTTTAAGCAATTATCTTAATCTTCCGTTTTCCTGTGGACCGACCTCGGACTTATCACTCTACTAGTTAGAGTTGTATATCCCTGTCCTTATAAATATCTAATGCATGTTTAGGACTTCTCGTTAATCAACGATCGGGAAAAATCCTAACAACATGTAAGCATCCAGGGAATGAAATTCCTGAATATACCAAAAGATATCTTCAACCCAAATCTATAGATCAACAAGTTAATTCAGTTCCCACTTTCATTAGTTTGGATCAAATGATAGATTCAAGGGTAAATATAAGTAACCCTTGTTAGGCACATCCTCTATATTTGACATTCATTGGGTATATTGAATCAATTAATTTCTTTGTTCAAGTAATTGCTCAACCTTGGCAAGATCAAGGGAGATAACCAAATAGTTTATTTTGTATTCACTTAAGTGATTCCACATTTAACATTCAACCTTGACGAGATCAAGGGAGTAAGTCACTAAGTTCAACACCTTCCACCTTGACGAAACAAGGGAGGTCTAAGTCAATCCCAACAAGGTTCGAGGACTTATACAAGCCAATATGATTATGGATAATAGGACACTCGACCAAATCATGACACCAAGGGGTTCGAAGGGATCCCAAGATCATCCCAATATCCCAATTCAACTTCAAGGCACCTAGAGATGCCAAACACAACGTAGAACAACTCAAGACCCAAATTAAGAGATGCTATCGAACATGAACGGCCCACATGCTACCGAGATCACCTAAAACCTCAAACAACATCAACGCAACTCACAACTATCGATAATCAAGCCTATGACTCACTTGGGCATTTTGTCAAACAAGTGGTGGCCATTGAATTCCAAGGCCACCCAAGGATACCATAATTTTTCAATACCCTACAACCTCAATATCAATCTCCTAAACCCCATACAAGCACAAGACTAGGATTCATTAACTTCCAAAATAATCACATACAACTCCATACCAATAAGACTCTAGGAAAGTCTAAGGGAAAGAGACAAGGGGAAAGCACAACTCACATACACACATGTTAGGAAAGAGAGATTTACCCACCGTAAGATACACACTCGAAATCCCTAGGTGAGGGATTCTTCACAAGCCCCTGACCCAAGCACATCAATGGATAAAGCTCTCCATCCTCAACAACATTAATGCTAGGGATTTTCCTAGATTCCCAAGCATTTGACAAGAATTTTAGAGAGAATGGAGAGAGAAAATGATAGAGAAATGACAGGAAGGTAGAGAGTGAAGGACAAGAGTTCTGAGCTTATTCTAGGGCTAACACGCGTATAAGGTGTGTTAAAAACACATGAGGAATGACCAAAATATCCCCAGATTAATTCCCCAAAAAAAGTCTCCTGGACACCCCGCAACCGATTGCGGGGACAGTGGCAACCGGTTGTGGATGTCTCTGCCCCGAACCATTGCGGTTGCATTCATGAAAACTGGTTTGGGGGGGAAGAGGGGTCGTGGTCAAACACGTCCGGAACCGGTTTCGGGTGCATCTAGCCTGAAAGTACTTGGGAGAGGTTTGGACCTAACTACTTCGTCCGAACTTCGATTGAGACGATTCAAATTGTGTTATTTTTGTAATAAAATTATCTACAACATTGATGAAGAATATAATCAGATTTACAGAATAGTTTGGGGTCGTAATGGTCCTAGAAGGCCCTCGGCACCTTTCCAAAACAACTCAAAATCACACCAACTCAAAACCGGAGACTCTCATCATTCCAAACCACTAAATTGGTGTTGATTAAACTCCAACCTTAATCTATTACCATGAAAACTCACTTTCCATGAATAAATATATTATTTTCATTGTTTTAAAAAAACATATTCTCATTTAAATTTGTTTGAAATTCTAGGTCACTACATCACATACCCCTTAAAAGAATTTCGTCTTCGAAATTGCATAGGATAGAGGCAAAGTAACAAGAGACCGAGGAAGAGAGTACAATCAAAGTGGGCGCTAACGGACAAGAATACTACGTCGCACCAATACCCCACGGGTCATTCACAAACAAAAAGAAATGTTGCATGGTTATGCTTCACAATCCACACACTAATGAAAGCACCATGGATACACCGATACGCCGATACGCGCCGAAATGACAAGGACATGTCGCTATACCAAGCCATATTCCAACAAGTACTAGAAAATAACCGAACACGAATGCATAGCAACATGCACCAACATACAACAACACACACACATCCTAGTGTGATAACTGGATGACCTTGGTAATTTGTTTTGAGATACCCCGGTCGGTAGCTTTTCTCAAAGCAATTCACACATGTCAAGCATATATCACACAACCAAGAAAATACTCACACACACCAAACATGCATGTGCTAAGCCCAAACAACATGGCAAAGCACCAACTCACACCAAGTCTAATTACCGCATGCATTCGCACCCAAATTCTAACGGCCAACCAAACACATCGCTGAGGTCCAAGACCTCCTTGCCTACGGTTGATGAAACACCTGATACATGACCTATCTTATTAAGGTTCAACAGCAACAGATGAATACACCACTTGCATCCCAAGTACGATATCACAAAGGGGTCGATTGAGAAGAAAAGGAGAAAACTTTTAATAGGGATCCTATTAATTGAATCCAACATCAAGCAAAAGAAAATGGATCATAATGCCATCAATAGGAGTTTGAAACCAAATAAAACATCACAAGGACTTCATCATCATCTACAACATCACCCGAATGAAATCTTACGGGGAATAACAACAAATTTCAAATAGAGTTCAACAAGGATATAAGAATAAGAGGTTAATTGGGAAACGTGAATCATTGTCAAGAAATGACAACTAGAGAGAGTCACTGAATCGCGAATCTTTTCTTCCACAAGAGAAACAAGGCTTCGATGGAGAAAGTGGCATGGTGTATCGAGCATGAAAATGACCTGACTGTCGACATTTGTGGCACACAACCTGAGATTTAGAGGTAAATCCTGGCTTGCAAGATGATGGTGAGGACTTCACACCCCGACATTTGCACGAGAACTTGGATTGCTCTCAGCCCACAACAAATTGTCGAATCGAATAATGAAAACCATACTCGAACATTCGGCACTTGCAATCATCCGTACTAACCCTCTTGCGTATGAAATGAGATAATGCTAGAAACTTCGAAGCACACTAGAGACAACCATGTCATCCAGAGTCAGACACTCGCACAACAAACTCAACTTCTCACGAAAAGAATCAGGAATGAACTGCTCATCGAAAATAGCCTCGAACTTCTCCCAAGACAAACTCTCTAAGGAGAGGATTCATGCAAAGAAACTCCTTCAATGCACTCAAGGCACAACTTACCACACCAAATCCATACACACCTGCCGCACGGCTGACCTCTGCATGACTAGGACTCATCTAGCTACCTCGTAAAGAGAGCACTAGAGTCACTCAAACATAAACACACAAATAAGTATGCGGAGAATGAATGACTCACATGGGCCACCTAAGCTCCCAAATAAGCAATGAGCCCAAAACTAATGCAAAACAAGACTTCGATAGGGACAAAAACCTTACAAATCCCACCATAACCTGTGAACTAGCAAGTAATTATCTCAAGAAGTCTAAACAGACCCGATCCTAGCACAAACAACACGACCTTACATGGAAAATTCTACCACTAGGTCATACCCCTTAAAAGGAGACATCACAAAATCTCGGTGACACCACAAGATTCTTTCTAGGAATAAGGGGATATTCTACTCGAATCGCCAATATGCCTAAATTCCAACAAATACATCAAAATTCATATCCTAAGGATGGAGAAAATAACCAACCTTCTTAGACTAGAAGGGTTCCAAGAGGACATGCCCAACACCAACTGAGACCAAGGCCATGAAAGACCCAACACAATATACTATCAAGCCAAAGTTCAACCTTCTAAATAGTAGGGCAAAGGACAACCACAACAAGAATCATGAACACATCAAGGGCCACAAACTCAACTCTATCGACGAAGAGGAGTCTAATGCTAGACAGGAACAATGGAACATGCATCAAGAATACAAGGAACGAAGACACAAGGATATCCAACCACTGTAATGCAACTAAATTGCCACAAAAGAGAGGCACTCGACTTTTTATGGACTGGAGAAACTCAACACCCAAGGGAGGAGCTAGAACATGCAGGGTACTTCTAAAACACAATGACATGGTGCAATGGTGCACAATACACACACCAACATGACCACAAACTAATGTGACGACCGAAATAAACCCATAGAGACCAAATGTCTCTCCACAGTTCTAAGGTAATCTAACTGAAAGCTCTAATACCAAGTTGTCATGCCCTGGATTTTTAAATCAATTTTTTAAAAATAATGATAAAACAGTAAATAGAGGATAAACTACTTGCCATCCAGATACATATCAGTTGAGATAACCATTACATGACAACAAGATACAAGAAAGAGATAAACAAGAAGTATAGAGATATAAGAAGTGCAGAAGTGAACTAAATACAATGGCTAACTACAACTTAAGTAACAGTACCAGAAAATGAAATACAAGGAGCAATAGAAGTGGCAAGCTCGTGGGCTATTTCCGAGCTAGTATTGGATCAACCAACTAATCGTAAAATTTCCTAGCATTTCCCAACTTGTCGCGAGGGGCCAGTACACCCCCCATTGTGCAATGTCGTGAATGCATAGCATTCAGGGATCAAAATCTCGGGGATCAAAATCCCATAAATATATCCAACCACAATATACTTACATGTTTTTAGAGTCACTAATCCAATAATTTTCTTTTCGTTCATTAATTCCAATATGATTAGGGCAAAGCCTCCTAGTCGCACAAATAGACCCAAAACACGAGTTATTGCCCCAATTTGATTTAAGACTCGAAAGTTAGGGTTTTACATAAAATTGAGGGTTTTTGAAATCGAGTGTGGAAACGACAAATTAAAGCCAAAGGGAGTTCAACAAGACCCTACTCAACACATATACTTGATCAATTGAAGGGTAAACACAACCCACAAGAGTAAACTTGAAATATACACAAACTTTCTTTAAAATCTTAGAGGGAGAAGGAGAAAACCAAAGATAAAAACACAAGGGATAGAGATCTCTACCTCAATCGAAGATCCGCAAAATCCTTGGTGAGGGTTCGAGCTCCTATGGATGATCCACCAACATGGCTGCATAGAGGGAGGAGAGGGGATGAATGTTTGTGAAGAGGGTTTGTTCCAAAACTCTTTGGATTGAAAGATGGAAAAGAGAGAAGTGGGAGAGAATAGGGAGAGAGAGAGGGGGGCTGAAAATATGCCTTAGGGTTCCTCCCTCAAGCTTATGCACACACACACACAAGCCTAGGAAATGACCAAAATTCCCCTAACTTAAATCCCCCAAAGTCTGCCGAACAGTGTATTTCGATATATGCCTAGGGCATATATCGAAATACACGTACACTCGGCAATTCCCAAGTACACTGCATATCGATATGTATAAGCCTTGCATATCAATATACAAAGCTCACTGAACAATCCCAACAACATGTGCATTTCGATATGCACCCAGTGCATATCGAAATACAAACCCTACTGCACAACTTTATGAAGGATGCATTTCGATATGCAAGAATGCATATCGAATGCAAAGAAGCCTATATCGAAATGAGAGACAGCATATCGAAATGCACTGAAGAAGGAACAGAGCATATCGAAATGCATTGCATTTCGATATGCTGGGGGAAAGGGGGAAACAACACATATCGAAATGAAGGGTAAGGGGGGAACCCTTATATCGAAATGACATCAACGCAGAGGGCACAAGGGGGCTCATTATATCAAGATAAAGGGGAACAAAGGGAAAGCCCCATATCGAAATGCAACACTGAAGATGATCAATAGGGACTCCTCTATATTGAAATGCACTCCAAGGGATGGACCCCCACATTCCAATATAGTGTTCCAACATGGAACTCGAAACCATATCATACTCAAATAAGATTATGTGATTGCCAAACAACGTGGCAATCACCCGAGCATTGTCAAATACTATCGAATACAATCCCAGACCTCCTAAACATTTTCAAATCTTAAAATGTGGGTCCTGGGGAGGTCTAACTTGCAAAATCTTCGATTGAATTTTAAAGGAATTCCATTAAATGAAATATAAGTCCCAAAGAAATTATGGGGACGTTAATTAAAATTTCCGGAGTGTGACATACTCGAAGGGGACTATAATTCCAACACAAATTTGACCTTTGACACAAGGCTAGGACAAACCCAAGGAATCACTAAAGGAACCCAAGCACTACACCAAACTCAAGGACTCACTAAAGGAATCCAAGCACTACACCAAACCCAAGAACTTACTAAAGGAATCCAAGCACTACACCAAACCCAAACATCAATCACTAAATTCTCTTCTAACCTTATATATCGTTAGAGATTTGATCAACACACATTTTTGAGATGTATTTGAATGATTGGGGTAAGATTTCCAACTATCTCAACCTTGACGAAATAAGGGAGTCAACAAATCCACCTTGACGAAACAAGGGATAACCATTATTCTTTATTACTATCATTATTATTATTGTACCGCAGACTCCACCTTGATGAAACAAGAGGGTCTCATCCTAACCTTGGTGAAACAAGGGAGTAAAAAAGTTTATTATTACTAACTATGATCCAATAGACCTAGGTCGGAACTACGGTAGAAAAGCCTACTAGCCAATTACCCGCAAACCTTAGAGTTTCCCGACTCATCGGAAGGGCTCCAGTCGACCCCCATTGCGCAATGTTGTAGATGCATAAGCATCCACGAAACGAAATTCCCAAATATACCAAAAGATATCTTCAACCCAAATCCATAGATCAACAAGTTAATTCAGTTTCCACTTCCATTAGTTTGGATCAAATGATAGATTCAAGGGTGAATATGAGTAACCCTTGTTGGGCACATCCTCCATATTTGACATTCATTGGGTATATTGAATCGATTAATTTCTTTCTTCAAGTAGTTGTTCAACCTTGGCAAGATCAAGGGATATAATCAAATAGTTCATTTTGTATTCACTTAAGTGATTCCACATTTAACACTCAACCTTGACGAGATCAAGGGAGTAAGTCACCAAGTTCAACACCTTCCACCTTGATGAAATAAGAGAGGTCCAAATCAATCCCAACAAGGTTCGAGGACTTCTACAAGCCAATATAATTATGGACAATAGGACTCTCGACCAAATCATAACACCAAGAGGTTCAAAGAGATCCCAAGATCATCCCAATATCCCAATACAACTTCAAGGTACCTAGGGATGCCATACACAACATAGGACAACTCAAGTCCCAAATTAAGGGATGCTATCGAACATGAACGACCACATGCTACCGAGATCACCTAAAACCTCAAACAACATCAACGCAACTCACAACTATTGATAATCAAGCCTATGACTCACTTGGGCATTTTGTCAAACACATGGCATCCATTGAATTCCAAGGCCACCCAAGGATACCACAATTTTTCCAATACCCCTACAACCTCAATATCAATCTCCTAAACCCCATACAAGCACAAGACTAGGGTTCATTAATTTCTAAAATAATCCTATACAACTCCATACCAACAATACTCTAGGAAAGTCTAGGGGAAAAAGACAAGGGGAAATCACAACTCACATACACACACATGTTAGGAGAGAGAGAGAGATTTATCCACCGGAAGATACACACTTGAAATCCCTAGGTGAGGGATTCTTCAGAAGCCTCCGAGCCAAACACATCAATGGATAGAGCTCCCAGTCCTCAACAATGTTAATGCTAGGGATTTTCCTAGATTCCCAAGCATTTGGCAAGAATTTTAGGGAGAATGGAGAGAGAAAATGAGAGAGAGGTTGAGAGAGTGAAGGAGAAGAGTTCTAAGCTCATTCTAGGGCTAATACACATATACTGTCACACCCCACTCCGCTAAAATAAATATTAAATCTGCGGACACGGTGGTGTGAAATAACAGAAAATAACTCAAACAGAAATAAACATCTAACATTGACGACACATATCAAACTCACAACTGAAACTGTCTACTATAGAAGTACAGAAAGAACTCCAACTACACACAACTTATATATAAAAACTAACATATACAAACAGGCTTATACAACAGACATATACAGACAATGTTCTATAGAAAGTAAAACAGAACTCTAAGCAAGACACCTTCAACTCCAACCTCCGGACTCTGTAGTGGACCTTAAAGCTATCCATCTGGATTCTCATACAAAATAAATCACAAAAAATCCAGGAGATGTGTAAGATACATAAAATATTGCTTCAAAAGAAAATAAGAACAGATGCTAACATGGATAATCAAAACAGATTAATCTAACTTGCATTTTACAGATTACTATTATCAAATGCAGATATCATTACAAGTTCTCTAACAAAAATCAGAAATAGATACGGACAGATACAAAAATAGATGAGCAGTAATAGAAGATATCAGAATCAGATTTCATATAACTCGAAACTAATCAACAGAATCAGAACAAATTACATTATTCACCACATCCATACGACCTTTCATTCGGTTATGGACTCGTAGCTAACATCCATAAAGCCAGTACATCGGCCATAGAACAGACCCGCACCTAACATCCGTAAGGCCACTTTTGGCTATGAACCGAACACAACAGAATACCAGAACGTTTATGTAACACCAGAATCTCATATGTCTTACAGACAAAATCCATAGAATCAGAATAACCCCACATCGTATATTCAATACCAAACACTTTCTTAGTCAGAATCATATCACATAAACGTCCTAGGCATGCTTCTAGTTCCATAGTGAATCATGCGATATTTGCAAGTTTACAATTCAATAACATTAACATGAATCCACGATACTAAATTTAGCTACCACACTCCCCCTTTACCCTTACAAGGGTTTCTTTGAATCAGACTTGGTTGGATATAAATACTTGGATTCTCCTGAAAATAAACTCAAGTCATTTTCGATTGAATAAACAATAACTCAAAGATAAATGACAATTCAAAAATAAATAAATAAATAAATTATTTATTAATTGATTTCATATTAATCCATACTTAATTAGAATTTCATTAGGTCTACAAAGTCCTCTGCCTCTAATTTGAGGCTCAAGAGCCTCCTATATGATTACCCGAACAAGTTACAAAACCATTTTATTTTCCCTTATGTGGTGACTGAGAGTCCGGATGGTACCTCGGATTCTTCGGATGCTGGCCGGACGACTAGGGGTGGATGCGTCGGCTGAATGCGCGGTCACCTATAAGAAAAGAGGGATCACCTGCTTGGCTCCTGCAACCACAAAGGTCAGTGCCCACCGGTCGGTAGAGACCGAGAGGGGCCTATGATGGCTAAGTCAGCGACGGTAGGAGGGAGATAACCGTGAACGGAAGGAGGGGTCGGAGAGATACCAGAGAGATGTGTATGCGGGATCCTGTGAACAGTGTTTTGATTGAGTTTGTATAGGCGTGCTGACTTTGGCGCTAAGAATGCAAGCGTGCGATGCACACGGGCGGAAGGCTGAGTGCTGACGTTAGCCCTATACTGCTATTGGGCCGCTGAACCGACCCGGGCCACGTCAGCAGTTGTACGGCCGACCCGAGTGCCTCCTGCCGAAGGTCATTATTCCCTGTTGCTGCCGATGGTGGACCCCTCCGGCATAGTACCATCCGTCGGTGGAAGTTTCTCCTTCTCCCAGTGGGGAGTGGAGACGCTGGGCTTCCTTGACGGTCGGATGGGTTTGCCGAAGGTTGAAGGAAGCCGCACAGCCGGCCCGGCCTGGCTCCTTCGGGTGTCCGGTGAGACTACTTGGATTGTTGAGGAACACACGATGAACCGCCGGTCCTGTTCTCCAGCTGCAGTGTAAGTCCAGAGGTCCGTAAGGCCGACGGCCCTGGATTACTCCGGATTGAGTGAACTGGGTCCGGATAGGCGAGACGATCCGGATGGTGGGGTCCGACCCAAGAAGGTTTGGGTCCGGCTACCACAATAGCCCCTCAATTCCTTTCAGCTTGTTGGAAGGGATTAATTTATATTTGCCGGACGTTGGTCGATCTGTTGGGCCGGATGTAGGATGTGGTGTCCGGAGGCCTAATATTCCCCGGAAGCCTTGCAATGGGTCATGGTGCACACGCGCTGTCCGGCGCGTCCACGGGCTATAATGATTGCTTTTTAACCGTCGCTTCTTGGTTGGACACGTGTCACCCTATGATTGGTCGGAAGGGTTGGCTCGTGCGGATGGGACGTCGCTTCGATACCCGCACCCCTCGTTTGATTGGATGGAACCGCCGCCTTGGGATCCATGTGGGGCAATTGGCCTGTGAGCTCAGTCTATAAATACTGCCATTTGGGTAGGTGAGGCATTTACTTTCGCACTATCTGCTCTCCGACGCTTGCTTCCAGACGACAGCCTAGCCTCCGAACTTGCTCAAGCTTTTCAGGCTCTCTTCCCTTCGCTTTCTTCCAGGTATTGTCCGGACCTTAACAAATTATGTTTTTCTTTACTTTGTAGAGCGGTCTCCTGCCCGATGGGTGGGAGATTCGTCAGTCCGATTGCCTGTCTGTCGGACGGTCATCCCCTTTCGCCGACCGGGTTTAAGCCCTTTGGCGGAGGGTAAGTAGAGTCGGCGCAAGCCCCAAGTATGGGGATCCATCGCCCTCTAACTTTTGTTTTGATTGTCCGGCAGGACGTGAGTAGAAGATGTCGGATTCTGACGACACCCGATCCGGCTCTGATGCGGAGATGGGCTCAGACGTGGAAAGATATTCTAACGTCGAGACCGATGAGGAGTCGTCGTCAACTTCAAGCGACAAGGATGAGACTGGCAGGGTTGTCAAATCGACTAGCCTAGTGGCCGTCTGTCTACCACCGGCAGCTCCTGCTGAAGCAGTTGCCGAAGAGGAGGAGCCTATGGTGGCTGGACCGTCCGGCAGGCGGACTTGCCCTTATTTGCTATACACAAATTCCGGAATCCTGCTGCCGGATGACTTTAGGAGCAAATACGCCATCCCTGATGACGTCACGCTTGAACTTTTGTACGAGCCAGTAGAGGTCCCTTACGGCGACGACTTCGTTTCTATTCCGTTTATGGCCATTACAGAGGGTGGCCTCCGGCTACCGATTGACGAATTCATGAGGGATCTCCTTCGTGCGTATGGGCTTTCCCCAGCCCAACTTACTGGGAATACATACAGGGTGGTCGGATGCATAAGGGAGCTGTGCCGGACCAAAGATCTTGTTTTTTCTATTGCGGATCTGTTCGGCCTTTTCACGCTTTCCCAGAATAAGAAAAAACAGAGATGTTTTTTGAGCGCTCGACCCGGGTCCGGAGACTTATTCACCCGTCTGCCGGATTCTGATAAATAGATTGATATTTACGTTAAAGTTACCGGAGGTTATAACAGACCTGCCGATGGCAGTCTACTTATTCCAACTGCCGAGGGGTCACCTGGTAAGCTTCGCTGAGTCTTTGGACTTTCAATCTTCCTACTTTCTTTTTATGTCGACCGACTGAACTTTTTGTTTTGCAGCCCTTTCCAGAGTTACTCTTCGGTTGAAGAACAGGGACGAAGCTAGCCATCTTGCAGCTCTTCGGAAGCTTCCTCACAGGGATGTGCCAAGGATTCTGGGACACCGGCCATCCTACCTTTCTTTCCTTGAAGATAAAAGTGATAACAAACATGAAAATGTAGTTCATGATTGAGATTATTGTAACATCTATCCATGAAGGACTGATATGAAAGAGATCTTCAGTGAAGCA
>NMUG010006815.1:0-12387 GCA_002855965.1 Monotropa hypopitys | reverse complement strand
ACGGAAAAATTTCCCGGCGCGACAGCTGGCGACTCCGCTGGGGACATCGAGGATTTCGGCTTGCGAAACCTTTTTCAAAAATAAATCTTTTCCGGAATTTCGAAATCTATCAATTCTCGGTTTATTGTTATTACTGATTTGCATCGTGTTTATTTATTTTCAGGAAAAGATTACAGGACGCGTTGCTAAACTAAAACAGGTTCCGCGTTGATAAAAATTGCTGTGCTGAAACTATTTTTCTTTTTCTGCTTATATCTTACTTGTTGATATAACTGCAAAAAGGATTTTCCCTTGTTTTCAAAAAAGAATTTACATTGCATAAGTACGTTTTTCATACATCATTTGCATCATCTCTTGTTTTGGGTGGAGGTCATTACCGCCCAAAATGGACGAGTCCCTACCAACCTTTCGGGGGACCAACAGTAACCGTCGGCACCTGTGGAGGTCCGACGCAGAAATGTGGCACTCCAACCAAATCACCGACTCTACGATGGTACCCTCACGGGGCCGGAGGTCTGAAGATTTGGGAACCATTAAACTTTCTCAGCCAAACATAGCCACATGCTGCATATAGTCAACCAATTATTGAGTCAAGCCAAAATCCTATCTACTGTTTTAGGGCAATCATTACATTTTCGAGGGAAATCCTTATATTCATGCTTTCTAAACATCCAAAAGTTTTCAAGATGCATTAGAGTCTTTAGGGATGTTGGTAGAGATAGACTATGGACTTGTCATTTTTCAAACAAAATCTCCAAGTAAATTTACAAATCCGAGAATACCCTCCAGACTCCATGTCCGAGGCACGTCTCGAATTTTTAAATTTATAAGGAAGTCCATATGTCTCCAACTATCCCAAACACCTTCTTCTTTCAGCACATATATCTGCTAGATTTCGTAAAACCGTCAGCGTCTCTAAGGGTTTTGGTCAAAAGTAGATTATGGACATGTCATTTTGAAAATCTCCCGAGAATTTTCAAAATCCAAAACTATCCTCCAGACTCCATGTCCGAGGTATGTCATGAATTTTAAATCTCAAAGAAAGTCCGTATATCTCCCAAATACCCTCAAAGACATCTTCCTTACACACTGATCCGAACATAGTGTTGCCATACAGGTACAGACACGGCTCACCCGGATCAGATAAACAAGAGAATTACGCGGTCCCTTGCTAGAGCAATGGTCGACGATCAAATCCCCCAGGAACTAGAGACCGTATCAATGGAGGAACATCTTATCCTTCGTCGGTCTCTAGAAAACCTACAGGCTATGATGGAATCCATGAGGGCTCAATACCCGGTCCCATCCGTTGTGCAACCAACCGGGGCCGACCCTTTGTCTTTACAACTTTTGCCACCCAATATTGGGGCAACATATGGTCCAGCGGCACCACAACCCGCTCCAATTCCACCAACTACGAACCCGATCTTATCAGCGGGGAACTCTCTATAGCCCCCCATAGCCGTTACTCTGCCGATTTTGCTGCAACATGTCCAAGTTCCACCAACCTTCTCGAATGTCCAGGACGATCTCGAGAGTCACTTAGACGAGATCCCTGCTAAACGGGAGGGTGCACCGTTGCTTCTTAAGGTCCAACAGTTGGAGGATGCTTTCAAATCTCTCCGCGGACCTACTAATTATACCTCGACCAATTTCGAGGACTTATGCTTTTATCCAGATATGATCTTGCCGGCAAAATTCAAGATCCCAGACTTTTCTAAATACAACGGTACCGGAGAACCCATGACTCATCTCCGCCTCTACGCTGGGGCACTGTGCGCATATGCCAATCCGAAGGGGTTAATGATGCACCTTTTCCAGCACAGTTTAACCAGGGCTTCCGCACAATGGTTCGCCCATCTCGATCTGAAGCGTTTCCGTTCCTGGACAGACCTTTCTCAAGAGTTCGTACACCAGTACCGGCATAACGCTGAGATTGCAGTCGATCATCTTTTCCTTATGCATATGAAGTAGGAACCAGAGGAGGCTTTCCGTAAATACGCCCTCAGATGGAAAAATTATGCTTCCCAAGTCAACCCTCCGCTCACTAATACCGAGTATGTCCATTTGTTCGTTCAGACGTGCAAAGGGATGTATTATGAAAATTTGTGCACATCTATAGGGAGATCTTCCAATGAGATCCTACTGCAAGGGGAAATGATCGAAGACGGTATCAAGACCAGAAAGATCATGGATCTTTATGCCAAAGCGGAGGATCTTCCAACGTCGGCCGCTAAGAAACCTCTCAATAAGAAGGCCAAGGAGCCTGAAGTTTCAGTCCTTATGCCAGCTCCGAAACCAAGTAATCTCTATTCTTTCCAGCCTGGGTATTCAAGTTACCCCCAGCAGCAACATCAACCATACTATCAGCAGCAGAACGCGTATCAAGACGCACCTCCGAATTTTCAAAATCAACAATTCCAAGGCCCTCCCCCACAGGGTCAATTTCCTCGGAATGCTCCCCAGAACGTAGGGAGAAACAGAACCTTCACCCCCATCGGCATACCCATGGTGGAAGTATATCAACGCCTCCTGGCCTCTGGGCATCTGACACCCATACCAGCGTGGCCGCTGCCCGGTGTTATTTCACCCAACTTCCGAAGGGATTGGGTATGTGCCTATCACTCCAACCAAGTGGGGCATGAAACAGAAAGGTGCCGAAGCCTGAGACACAAAGTCCAGGATCTTATCGATGCCGGAGCCATCAATCTGGAGGAAACTCATCCACCTCCCAACACCACCAATAATCCGCTCCTAAATCATCAGGGAGTAAACATGATATCTAACGATACTCCGTCTCTACAGGATGACTCTACGCTACATTGCCAGACGCTGCCAAGCACTATCCGCCCCACTTATCCAGGGGAGAAAGTTGAAAATTGGATAGCACGCTCAGCATATAAAGCCCGCATGTTTTGGTAAAATGCGGCAATAGCAGCAAAAGCCTTTTTTGTTGTTTTCTTATCAAAATAGAAGTCATGTATTTCTTTCTTGTAGAATTACATGTTACTATATGCTAACAATCAACAAAGTTTTGTGTATTCTGTCTATTTATCTATCTCTGCTAAATTGACAATGGCCTAAACTTTTGATTCAAAACAAATTTTTCGTTGCAGGAATCCTAAGATTCGTCAATTTCAAATTATTGATCAAACAGTCTTAGCACATAAAGAGTACAACTTCGACACCGAATTGGATTATGATCTGATGGGTATAGAAGTCGACGAAGATGCTACCGACGAGATTCCGGAAGAGATCCGAGATATGATCGAGCAATACGAACACAGAAAAACTCCCAACATCGAGGAAACAGAAACCATCAACTTGGGGACCGTAGAGATGCCCAGGGAGATCAAAATCGATATTCACCTCAGCAAATATGAAAAAGAAGAGTTTGCAGTACTGCTCTGCGCTTATCAAGACATTTTTGACTGGTCGTATGAAGACATGCCAGGTCTCAGTACAATGATCGTAGAACACCATCTGCCCATAGACCCGTCTATCAGATCGGTTAAACAGAAACTCCGACGGCTCCGTCCAGAATGGAGCCTCAAAATCAAGGAAGAAGTTATAAAACAATTTGACGCTGGCTTTCTGCGGGTTGTCCAATATTCACAATGGCTCGCCAACATTGTCCCCGTGTCTAAGAAGGACGAGAAAGTGCACATGTGCATCGACTACCGGGACCTGAACAGAGCTAGCACGAAGGATAACTTTCTTCTATCGCACATAGACATTCTCGTGGATAACACAGCTGGCCACAAAATGTTCTCCTTTATGGATGGTTTTTCTGGATACAATCAGATCTGGATAGCCCCAGAGGATCAAGAGAAAACAGTTTTCCTCACCCCTTGGGGGATTTTTTCTATCGAGTCATGCCGTTTATATTGAAAAACGTGGGTGCCACTTATCAGAAAGCCATGACCATGCTATTTCACGACATGATCTACAAAGAGTTAGAGGTCTATGTGGATGACATGATCGTCAAATCCAAACGCAAAGAGGAGCATCTCTGGAACCTCCGACGAGTAATCAATCGTCTCCGAAAATGTCATCTCAAGCTAAATCCAGCCAAGTGCGCATTCGGAGTTACCTCCGGAAAACTGTTGGGATTTATGGTCAGCCAAAAGGGTATCGAGATCGACCCTGCCAAGATTCAAGCTATTCTCGAGATGCCCATTCCAAGGGGTATAAAGGAGGTCATATCCTTTCTCGGGAAGCTTAACTTCATCAGCCGGTTTATAGCTCAGATGACTCAGATCTGCGACCCTATCTACAGGTTATTACGCAAAAATTCTCCTCAAGAATGGACTACTGACTGTCAGGTCGCATTCGAGGGAATTCAAAAATATCTGCTTGAGCCACCTGTATTGGTCACTCCGCAACCTAACAAATCTCTGTTCATGTATCTAACTGTGCTCGACCACTCCATGGGATGTATGTTGGGGCAGTATTCAGAAAATGGACAGAAAGAACAAGCCATTTATTACCTCAGCAAGAAATTTCTAACATACGAGAATAACTATTCTGCTCTCGAGAAAACCTATTGCGCACTAGCCTGGGTAGCCCATCGTCTCCGCCACTATATGATCCACCATACCACGTATTTGCTTTCCCGAATAGACCTGCTCAAGTATCTGTTTGAGAAACCGACACTCACCAGCCGTATCGCAGGATGGCACATGATTCTCTCAGAATTTGACATACTCTTTGCAACCCAGAAATCAGAAAAAGGCAGGGTCATCTCAGAGTATTTGTCAGAAAATCCTCTAGATGACGAACAACCAATGGAGCCGTTATTCCCTGATGAGGCTATATTCTCCTCCGAAACCGAAGAGAAATCTCCTAACTGGAAACTTTTTTTCGATGGAGCATATAACCACAAAGGTGCCGGAATAGGGGCAGTCTTAATCTCAGAACAGGGGACACATTTTCCATCTGCAGCAAAGCTCCTTTTCAAACAGGAGTCCGTCATTACTAACAATATGGCAGAGTACGAGGCATGTATTCTAGGTTTACAAATGGCCCTAGAATATGAGATCTTTAAATTGCAAGTATATGGCGATCTTGACCTGATCATACAGCAGACTAACGAAACATTTCGGACAAGGGACCCGAAGTTGGTCCCTTATCATCAGAAAATCAAGGGTCTCCGTGCCAAATTCATCGAGATCCAGTTTAATCATATTCCCAAAACCGAGAATTCTTTCGCCGATGCCCCAGCCACTCTAGCTGCAGCGATACACTTTTCTAATGAAGAAGAGATCCCCGCCATACAGATTCAACTCAGAGATGTGCCTGCTCACTGTGCTCTGATTTCAGATGAACGAGACAACCACACATGGTACAAAGACATCAAAACCTTCATGCAGACCGGGGCATTTCCCGATGGAGCTATCGATAACGATCAGAAAACCCTCCGAAGATTGGCATCACAATTCTTCTTATGCGGGGAAGTCCTGTTCAAAAGATCTACGCATGGTCCTCTGCACTGTGTAGATTCCACCGCAGCCCGCGAGTTGATGGCTGAGATACATGAAGGGACCTGTGGCCCGCACATGAGTGGTCACACCCTTTCCAGAAAAATCTTGCGTATCGGATATTACTAGACAACGATGGAAACCGATTGCATCTAGTACGTCAAAAAATGCTACAAATGTCAAATTCACGTGGATGTCTTACGAGCACCACCCAAGGAACTTCAAGTTATGGTTTCTCCCTGGCCTTTCTCAGCATGGGGAATTGATGTCATCGGAACCATTAATCCTAAAGCCTCTAATGGTCATCAATTCATATTGGTCGCCACTGACTACTTCACCAAATGGGTGGAAGCTGCAAGTTTCGTTCATGTAACCGAGAGGGTCATCACGAGATTTATTAGAAACGACATCATCTGCCGATACGGTCAGCCAGAGAGTTTGGTAACTGATAATGAAAAGAACCTGAATATCTCCTTGATGCAGCAGCTTTGCGATCAGTTCCACATCAAACATCAGAATTCAACGACCTACCGCCCACAGATGAATGGAGCAGTAGAAGCGGCTAATAAAAATATCAAACAGATCATCCGCAAGATGACTGACACTCATCGGGACTAGCAAGAGAAGTTACCCTTTGCTCTCATAGCCTATCGGACAACCGCACGAACATCCACTGGGGCAACACCATTTTCTTTGGTTTATGGCTACGAGGCTGTTCTTACCCCAAAAATGCAAAAACCGTCGCTCCGGATAATGATGGAGGCTTCTACGGAAGATACAGAGTGGATCAGGTCCCGACATGATCAGTTGGCCCTTCTAGACGAGAAAAGGCTAGCAGTAGTCTTTCATTCTCAGTGCTAACAATAGAGAATCTCTAAAAGTTTCAACAAACATGTACGGCCGAGAATCTTCCAGCAAGGCGACTTGGTCTTGAAGCGAATCCTCCCTGTACAAGAAGAGGCCAAAGGGAAATTCTCCCCCAATTATTAAGGGCCTTTCATCGTATACAAAGTACTGTCAGGCAGAGCCGTCATCCTAGCAGATATGGATGGACCCTAGTTCCCTCTTCCTCTTAACTCTGACATGTTGAAACTTTACTATGTCTAATTAGTAATATTTGTGTCAAATGCAATGATTAAGTTCTGATTTCAGTTAAAGCATCATCTTTTTGACGATTGATCCGGTGAAATTTGAGTGTAGTAGCACATCCACTCTCTCTTTCGAGGCTTCAATACAAATTTTCTTTTCCCCTCTTATCTAACAAGAGCGATTCAAAAAAATATGTCATCATCATGAATATACGATGATAAAAAAAATCGCCACCCCCTTTACATAAACAAAAAGGGGAGATTCTACAAAATATCTCTGCTTACATCTTTCTGAATTCTTCAGCCTCTCCTCACAATGGAAGTGCTCACACTCGCTCAAAGTCATCGAATCTTAGTTAAGAAGTTTATGCCTTGTCAAAGTCAGAATCCGAGTCATTTTCTAAAAACGAAATCATTATACGGCATAGTTAAAACCTGAAAAGGAAAACTATGGCAAGATCGGAAAACCCCGCATGGTTAAAACCCGATAGGGAATCATGGCAAAACAAAGGGAATACAAAGCTGGTGTAGTCAAAACCCGAGAGGGGACTACAGCAAAAGTGGATCAATCTAGTACGGTCAAAACCCGAGAGGGGATCGTTGCAAAATCGGAACAAAAATGAAAGGCATCCAGCGTAATTATCAATCCCAAGGGGGAGTTACGGCAAAAATGGATACAGAAAAAGCCAACCAAAAACACACACAAAACCACTCTCCAGAGTCAGGTGATACAACGAAGCTCGTCAGAATAGCAATGAAGTCAGAACCGGCATTGGAAAAACAATCGACTTTCCGAAGGAACAACTTCTTTGAGGATTTAGTCTGATTCGTCTTAGCAGTCCGTCACTTCTTGTGTTAAAAATTACCAAATCGCTTTCAAAAGAAAGGATGAACTAAAGTTTTCGCCTTCGATCTAATCGGTCGGGCCTCACATATAACATTAATTCAGATTGATAACTTCAATTGAGTATCAATCTCCAGTATCAGAGAAGCATACGTGTTAAGAATATATTTACTTATTTGATAAAGATTGCAGATAACGGAGATATATTCATACATCAGAAGCATTGCATTGATATTCTATAACAGAAATAGAAACATAGAACATCAATATGCTAACTACTGCCGATGTCCTCTAGCTGAGTCGCGTGCCGCTGAGTTGCCTGTCGCAAAGAGTGCCTCACAAAAGTAGGAAAAGCACACCAACCTCTAGTTTCAAACTAGAGTGTCTTTCTATTTCGATGGTTCGTAGTCCGGATGCTGAGAAGCTAATCCTTGACTTATACATCTGTCCGATTTTTAAATTCACAGTAACATGCCTATGGTTACTATTTCAAAAATCAAAATCATAATTTCAACACTAAATTTTTCTCGGACAACTTCTAAATCGGCATACTTGCCTACTTTGGCAAGACGAGTTTGGAATATTGGTCTAATAAAATTTTCTTTAACAATTTCTAAATCGACATACTTGCCTACTTTGGCAAGACGAGTTTGAAATATTAGTCTAAGGAAATTTTCTATGACATTTTCTAAATCGGCATACTTGCCTACCTTGGCAAGACGAGTTTGGAATATTAGTCTAAGGAAATTTTCTATGATATTTTCTAAATCGGCATACTTGCCTACTTTGGCAAGACGAGTTTGGAATATTAGTCTAAGGAAATTTTTCGTGACAATTTCTAAATCGGCATACTTGCCTACTTTGGCAAGACCAGTTTAGAATTTTAGGCTAAGAACTTTTCTCCAGTAGTTTCAAATTGAAATGTTGGCTTATTCTGACAGTATCAGTTTAGAACGTGGGTCTAAAATGTTTTTCGAACAGTTCTGAAATCGGCATACTTACCTACTTTGGCAAGACCAGTTTGGAATTATAGTCGAAGAAATTTTTCTCTGACGGTTTTAAATTGAAATGTTGGTTTATTCCGGCAAGATCAATTTGAAATAATAGACTAAAAAAAGAAGGTACAATAGAAGAAAAAAAACAAACAAGAATAGATTACATTGCGTACAAAATATTTCTATCATAAAAGAACAGAAGATGAACAAAAAGGGCTAACTACGACAAAGTGCCCTGCTAACGAAAGAAGAACAAAAGGGGCTAACTACAAAGTGCCCTACTGAAAAAAAACAAGTCTATACAATACTAACAAACTGCGAAAGAAAAAAGTCTATGTCTGTCTGCTGCAAGCATATCAGACATCTCTTCTCCTACTGTCATCCCTCCGTCCTCGGCGTCTGGGTCTCCGATCAACTGAACCTCTAGGGGGTCCGGGGCATCCTGAAACACAAAAACAAATCTTTAGAAACGAAAAGAACTGTAAAGACAGGTCTACAATAGATCTATGAAAAGACAAACAGAAAGTAAACTACTATGTTTGTGTACCTCGTCTGGGGGAAACTTAGGGCCTGGTGGTACTGCTCCCTGTTGTTCCTGTCATCGCAGGAAGTCCTGGTAGAGTCTCCACTGATCCTCATATGAAGTAGGATGGGAAGTCTGGGCTCTGCTACCTACACCCCTCATCATCCGAAAGAAGCGCTCCTGCTCAACGCCGATCGACTCTCCGCCTCGAACTGTGGTCGTAGTGGTGAAGCGGCTGATGGATACACTCCTGAACCAGGCAACGTAGTCTCCCCTAAACATGAACCCAGCAACGTCGTAATCTCCTGCAATCGGAGATCGAGCCATCCCAAAAGTCGCAGTAGGCGGGCATCTAGGGATCATAACCTCTCCCGTCATCTGGCGCCAGCAGTGGTCGCCCATGTACAGCTCCCAGGAAGTGTAGAAGAAGAAAGTGCATCGCCGAGCTGACAAGTAGAGCTCAATGCGGTAATCGCCTCCCAATGCTATCCAATCGAATGGCTGCCAGGATATGTCGTCCGACGTAACTAGCTCCAACTGTGAGTGAAGCGTCACGAAATCCAGCAAGTCAAGAGCACGCGCAGATGGACGCGGCCACCGCAGAGCCCTAGGGACGTCAAGTCCTAGGTCAGTGGGAAGGGGGTGCCCTATGCTCATATGCTCAAAGGACCACCACAGGACAAAGGGCAAGAACCCTAACTGTGTCGGAGAAGGGCAGCTAACTCTCCTCCTCATAGCCTGGAGGAAGGAGGCAAAAGTGAAAGCCCCTAGTCAAAGAGGGCACCATCCGGGAAGTCAACTATCCCGACATAAGCCACTGAAAACAAAGTGCCGTTGTTGCATAAGAAGCACGACACTAGCAAATACAAGAGCAATCGATGCTGCCGTCTGAGCAACTCCGGGCCGTCTGTCTCTAGGGTGTAGAAGAAATCTTCTCCCCACAGTGCTGAGCCTGGGATCCTCTTCCCTCTCATCTCATGTCGGGCGATGCTCAAAACCCTCTCAATGTCATCCTCTGTCCCCATCGTCCTCTGAACTGGGATCCCTCTGAACCTCAAACCTGTGATAACGGCCCACTCGAAAGGAGTGACGCCCAACTCACAGTCGCCCAAGTGGAGCATGTTGGTCTCACTGAACCAACGCTCGGCAAGGGCCCTCAGCAAAGTGTGCTTCGAGCGAAAGGACGGAATGGCCAAGAATTCGCCAAATCCCTGCTCGACCAAAAACTCTCTGTATACAGGATGCACCCGGTTGCAGATGGCAACCGCCTGGAACCACGCTCCTCGAAAGAGTCTCTCTGGTGGAACTACCTGAGCCCTCAAATACACGGATGGATGGGACCGGAGCTGTGTCAAAAGCGGTGTTTTAGAAACATGCAATCTGTCCCTCCGAAGCTCCTCGGGAACCATCGTCCCTCTCAGCTGCAACCCCACACCATCTCGGGAAAAAGTCTCTACGTATCCGCATCGTGGTGCCTCCAGGTCGTCAGGATTAGGCCCAAAGTCAATGTCATCAAGATCCTTGGGATACTCCTCCCTCTCCTCTGCAGTGGGTCTAGAAGGCCCAGCCTTATCTGCAGGCTCCTTCCCTGGTCTACGTCGAGAAGTCATCCTACAAAAACAAAAGAAAGAAAATCATTAAACGCTCAAAATCAAACGATTCGAATTCAGGTAACGAAAGTCACAACGCGGTGAACACAAAAGGTTGGTAATATCTTTCCATGATTATCGACGTATACATTTGTTCACGGATCCTAAGTTATAACATCTCTCTACGGTTATAACCTGGGGCTAAAATTTCTAGACTTGGTAATATCTCACTAGGGTTACTAACATAGATCCAGGTCTACAAGAACGTTGTTAGTATCTTTCTAAGACTACCAGTTCGCAATTCCGAGAAACTCTAACCCAAGGTAGTATCTTTCTAAGACTACATGTTGAGTTTATTATTCCCGTTAGTATCTTTCTACGACTACGGAGTTATATTCCTCTAACCCAAGGTAGTACATTTCTAAGACTACAGGTTGAGTTTATTATTCCCGTTAGTATCTTTCTACGACTACGGAGTTATGTTCCTCTAAACCTAAGGTAGTACCTTTCTAAGACTACAGGTTGAGTTTTTTATACCCGTTAGTATCTTTCTATGACTACGGAGTTACGTTTCACAAACCTAAAGTAGTATCTTTCTAAGACTGCGGGTTTATTTATTCAAAAATCTTGATAGTATCTTTCTAAGACTATAGATTTAAAATTTCTAAAAACCTACAAGGGCACCTTCCTAATGCCATAGGTTAAATCTTCCGAAAGCCCGAGGGAGCATCTTTTTAAGACTACGGGTTGGCATCTCTGAGAATCTCAGTAGTACCTTTCTAAGACTACGATTCCAAATCTCTCTCTGAGACCTACAGTGGTACCTTCCGAAGACCACATGTTAGAAAGCCCCGAGGTAGTACTTTTCTAAGACTACGAGCCAGCATTTACAAGAATCCAAGTAGTATATCTCTAAGACTACGGAGTTGAAATTGCAAAAACCTGTAGTGGTACCTCGCTAAGGCCACAGGTTAAACCGCTCGGGTGCATGAGGTAGTACCTTTCGAAGACTACAAGATAGCATTACCGAAAGACTGAGTAGTATCTTTCTAAAACTACGATGTGAAATTCTCTGAAACCTACATTAGTACCTTTCGAAGATCACGAGTTAGAAAGCCCAAGGTAGTACCTTTCTAAGACTACAAGCTGGCATTTCCAGAAGTCCAAGGTAGTACCTTTCTAAGACTATGGACTTACAATTTTCGAAAACCTACGGTGGTATCGTCCTAAGGCCATAGGTTAACTTTCTTAAAAGCCCGAGGTAGCACCTTCCTTAGACTATAGGCCGGCACATCCGAGAGTTCAGGTAGTACCTCTCTAAGACTACAGAACAAAATTTTCCGAAAACCTACGATGGTATCTTCCTAAGGCCATAGGTTAACTTTCTTAAAAGCCCGAGGTATCACCTTTCTAAGACTACAGACTGGCACATCTGAGAGTTCAGGTAGTACCTTTCTAAGACTACAGGACTATGTTTTCCGAAACCTACAGTGGCACCTCACTAAGGACGCAGGTTGAGCGTTCAAAAACCTAGGGTAGTACCTCTCTAAGACTACATGTTTATATTTTCAAAAAAAAATCAGTAGTACCTTTCTAAGACTACTATTTCAAAATTGTTTTCAAAACCTACAGTGGTATCTTTCCAAGACCACCAGTTACAATTTTCCAATCCTCGGTAGTATCTAACTAGGACTCCGAGTCCATATTTTCAAAATCTATACTGACATCTATCTAAGGCCGCAGGTTTGCGTTCTCAAAAGCTCAGATGGCATCTCCCTAAGGGCCATAAGCTCAAATTGTCAGAAAACAATCCCGGTAGTACCTGTTAATACCCAATTTTGACCCAACTTCCAAAATCAATAGAATAG
>NMUG010006814.1:0-12386 GCA_002855965.1 Monotropa hypopitys | reverse complement strand
GCGGCCAAGCGTAAACGAGGGTTTCGGACCAAGATCAGAAGTCTGGGATACTTTTGCAATTTTAAATTTAATTTATTTAATTTTTATTTAATTTTTCTGAACAAAATCAACTCCAACCGACCTAGGAAGCTTCCTAAAATATCCAAGTCAACGCATGGGACACGTGTCAGCTCGCGAGGCCCAGAAACCCTAATGTCGCAACTATAGTTGCGACATTTTTCCTTATATGAGGAAATTCAGCTCAACAACAATCCAGACCAGAAAAATCCCAACTACAAATTCAGAAATCAGCAAAACCGTCTTTTTCAGTATCCGAATGCATCTCCGGAATGTTCAGACTCGCTGCAAACAGCACCGACGATACCCAAAAAATGCCGTAACAGCGAACGAGCAGCGATGAAGTGTTGAGGAATATTTACCTGTCTCAGAATTTAAAATCGACACACCAATCCATAAAATTCCCGACGGACGGCACTGAAACCGCATCCGAAAAAGGCAGAATATCCGAAAACGAGAAAAATTTTGCATCCATAGTCAGAATTTTATTGTCAGACAGAATATTGGCAGTATGACAGTTATCGTAAAGCAGGTAGAAAAATTAATCCATCCGATTCAGATCCGAGATTTAATTAAGGATGAACGTCAGTCCGATCGGTTTTTCGCGCAACTGACCGCAACCTCGGAAATTAGTAAACGGATTTTGTACGGACCTTATCTTCAGAATCTGGTATTCCTAATGGAGCAGATTTTTCAGAAGCCGAGCAGTCCAGAAGGTGCACCTACCGCTTCTCACTTTATTTTCGGCATCGGCATCCGATTGCCGAGAATCCCCCGGATCGAGCAGAATCTCCCACGAGCATCCGAATTTCCGTTTCTGAATGGAAAGTCGAAGACGTTTTAATTACGAACAGGACAGTGTGAAAACTAAATCCGTCCGATCCATATTTGGGATTTAAGTTAGGGCAGGTCACGCCCCGAAATTTCAAACCATTTTTTTTGAAATTGAATAAAAGAATAACAATAGTTTACAATTTTCCCAAACCACAACAAGGGGCCGTGAATTATAAAACATGCGGAATTAAAATATCAACAATCTTTCATGACATGCCTCCAATAAAACCATTTGCAATTCTTTTAAAGGAAAGGGGATGCCCGTAGGCTACAAGGGGGAAAAGAAGGGCGAGAAGTTGTAGTGCATAACTGAAAAGAAATGAAATGCTCCTCACACTAAAAGGACCTGGAGCAAGCCAAAGTTAACTCCTCACTACTAGCTATCCAACCCTGCAACCCTGTAAAGAACTGTAGGAAAAAGGGTGAGTCATAAAGACCCAGCAAATATGCACCTATCAAGTGCAAACGTAACTATGTTGGCATGTGCAAGTGGTGTGAAATCCTGCAATGCGATCCCAAGCATGACAATGATCTTACAAATTCAACACCACAACCAAGTCACTCACCATGTCAAACATATAGGTCTAGTCAAGATTATTCATCTACCCAAGTATCCTAAGACCAATCCGAATATTAACCTCACTCAAGACCAACTACCACGTAAGTCACAATCCCCTCTCTTACCAAGTAATACCATCGACTCTCTTAGTTCACACGCACTAAGACAAGAGCCATAAGGGCCAAGGACCACTACGATAGGGTAAACCATCGCACTTACTAGGGAAGACGCTCCCAAAACACAACTCATCCATCACAAGGTCCGGGCCATCCACTGTCCATGGAGGACGACAACTTACCATGGCTAATTCCACGACTTAGCCAAATATCTAAAACGGGCTAATTCCACGACTTAGCCAAAACGTATCGACGGGCTAATTCCACGACTTAGCCAAATGTCACAATCCACCTAACCGTATTCGACTATCCTCTATATATCTACATATATAGGTACACATTAGTGAATTGATTATCTTGTTTAGATAGTATGTTCGACTCCTGGCTTAACATTACTTGAAACCAAGTCGCACGAGTCTCAACCGCCTCACTAAATAAGGACCGGCTTACCCCAAACGTGGACTACCTTTGAAAGGATCGCATGAGTCTCGAACCGTCCCACGAGTAAGGATCGGCCTACCCCAAACATGGACCATCCTGTTGAAAACCAATTTTGAAAACCATTAAGCACGGGATCGATTTAGAGTCTCCTTGGCGAGAACAAAGATCGACTCACTCACGTCGAAGTGCCACGAGGGATGCACTATGAAACGAGGTGTCACGAGGAATACACCATCACACACGAAGTGCCACGAGGGATGCACTATACACGAGGTGCCACGAGGGATGCACCGAATACGAGGTGTCACGAGGGATACACCGACTCACAAAGTGCCACGAGAAATGCACTATCCAACAACAAGCAAAGGCCACATCATTTGGCCACTCATACTACCTTCACATATTTTGGTTATTTATGGTTGGTTGTTTAGTAAGTGAATTAAGTAGATTTTGAGATACTAGTCGAAGGAGACGAGTTCTCCACTAAGGGCAACGAGTTTGTCCACGAGGGGACGAGTTCCCGCATCAATGGTGACGAATTCACCTAAGTCATCCTATCACGAGTGTCGATAGCCTAGGGACAAGTTCCCTAGCCTAGTGTGACTAATTCACACACACAATCACAATTCCCTTTACCAAGGCATTTCAACAAACACCCAATGCACACAAGTGCACACAAGGGTCCTAGTCACCAAGGACACCTAGTTTATCATCCTAAGATCACAATCATAAGTCTAAGGCCACATACAAGGGCCAATTCATCAAGACCACACTTTCAAGGGCCTACTCAAATCTCTCAAATTTCTCCTAGACCACACACAAGGGCCTAACCAAGACTCGACAATTCTACGGAACCAAGACTTATACTCACAAGCCTCTCGGGCAATTCATCAAACACCTAGCGGGCCATAATCACCACCCAATTGTACTAAGGAGAATACTCAGACCAAAAACCCCCAAATTTTCATCAAATTCCCTAGATTCAATTAAAAGACCTAGGCATGAGATTTACTACCACACATCCTCGCAATCACCAAGGAATTCTCATTCTAATGCAAGGATGAGATCAATTTCATTTCATCAAACATGTGGTGTGCATAATTCTCAAAACATGGGGTTTTAAGGAAAACCTTTGTATTTATTCTTGCAAATCAAATTGATTATCTATCACAACTACGCAAACACAAGATAGAAGCGTATTTACCTTAAGCTCCGAGGTTGACGGGAATCCTAGCCACGAGGTCCTTAACACCGATGCAAGCTACACACATCAATGGAGAGCCTAAGTTAGGGGGAATCAAAGTCCTCAAAGGACCAACACAAGAAAACCACTTTACAAAACGACTTACCCGAAAAACTTGGAGGACGACTTCACCAGCTATGTCACCGGAGAGATCTCGTCGAGGGGAACAACATTAAGTATTGGCAAAAGTCCGGGAGAGGCCCGGATGACCTCCAAATCCAAGCTTGGAGCTTGGGCTCCAATGGAGTTTGAGAGAGAGGAGAGAGAGGCTCTAGGGTTTGGGAGGAAGGAGATGGAATGCTCCCAAACCGTGCTCCAAAGGGTATATATGGACCCCCAGGTGAAAAGACACAAAATCCCTTAATGAAACCACAATTCTGCCGAAAAACTGAAGAGGGACCGGTCCCTTGATATTCGGGAGACCGGTACCCGCCCAGCGAGGGGGTGTTCTGCACGAAGAGGGACCGGTCCCTTGATATTTGGGAGACCGGTCCCTTACCACTTGGGACCGTTCTGCATTGAAGGAGACCGGTCCCTTGATATTCGGGAGACCGGTCCCTTCACACTTGGGACTTCTCTGCTTAAAGAGAGACCGGTCCCTTGAATTCACGGAGACCGGTCCCTTAGGACAAATTCCAGAATTTGGAACGCGCGACTACCGAACGTATTTTGACCATAACTTTTTCGTCCGACCTCCGATTTAGGTGATTCAAGTCGCGTTGGATTCGTAATCGAATCCTCTACCTCATCCTAGGATCAACCACCTTAAAATCACACTAGGATTTTAAGATAAAATAAATTTAGATTTTAAATCTAATTTAAAATACCAATCGATATTCCGGAAATTCTTTATAAAATACGGGTCGCTACAGGGCAGACGACAATCCGTTCGGTTCTTCGTGTAGCTGACCGATAGCCTGGAAAATCAGTGAACGAATTTTGCACGGATCTTATCTTCAAAATCTGACATTCCTAGTGGAGCAGATTTTTCGGGAGCCGAGTAGTCCAGAAGGTGCAGCCCGTACTTTTTCTCTTTGTTCTTAGCAACGGAGCCGTATTTCAGGGTTTTTCCAGGAAGTGTCCGAATCAAACCCGGGATATTTGCTATATTCGCGATCTAACACGGCGATCATGAATATCCAATTTAAAATGTCAAAGTCAGAGTTCTCCGAGGGGCCGGCCAAGCGTAAACGAGGGTTTCGGACCAAGATCAGAACTCTGGGATACTTTTGCAATTTTAAATGTATTTTATTTAATTTTTAATTAATTTTTCCGAACAAAATCAACTCCAACCGACCTAGGAAGCTTCCTAAAATATCCAAGTCAACGCATGGGACACGTGTCAGCTCGCGAGGCCCAGAAACCCTAATGTCGCAACTATAGTTGCGACATTTTTCCTTATATAAGGAAATTCAGCTCAACAACAATCCAGACCAGAAAAATCACAATAATCCTTTTCAAGCCCAAATTCAACCTCTGATACCAAAGCCTCCGGGCATTTTCGTTCAAATTCTGTCTGTTTTTACACGGTAAATTGCCGTTTTGTCTCGGTTATTCTTCGTAGACTCTTGGTAGTCTTCTAAATTTATAGTTCGCCATTAGTCGATCGGCCTCGTCCGACACTATGCCTTACTATATTTTGAAGAAGTTATCTTTAGAAGTTGTCTCCCGGAATTGTACAGATATAGCAATAAAATTTGCTTTTATTTGTTAATTACTTATCTTTTATCGCTTTCAAAGCCCATGTCTGTTTAAAGAATTCGTCATTTTATGTCTTTCTCCTCATTAGAATTCGACACATGCTTGGCTCTGCCGGCTCCGCTGTCGCATACGAGAAGAACATAAAGACGTCTTCGCCCTAAAATACCATATCAATTGCTACCGTCTAGCTCGGAATATATCTAGCTCGGCTATATATGATATCTTATCACTTGTTGCCGTCTAGCTCAGAATATATCCAGCTCGGTTATATATATAAATATCCTATACCCCTGTCCATCCATCCATACTATAGCATATTCTATCTCTCTACAGCGATTAACTTTCGTTTTCTTCAAAATACTTTCAAACAAAATTAAAATCCTGGATCCGTTGTCTGAAGTGAAAGTTTGCAGTAGCTGTCAGAAATGGATCGAAGGAATGTCTTGTGACTCGGATCATTTCCGAAGTACTCGATATCCCGGTAGGATTTTTCCCACACTTAAAAAGATAAGGAAAATAAAAATTCCCTCCCCCGATTTTCAAAACCCAGTCGAAGCTCTGTCCGATTGGTAAAAATGATTCCCTTTCCAAAGCCCGGTTAATACATATTCCGGCAATTTTTCACAGAAAATATTTTTCCGGTCGAAGTTCTGCCCGACTGAAAAATACAAAAACACTTTAAAATTCAAAAACAAAATTCCTCGATTCGTTGTCCGAAGTGAAAGCTTGCAGTAGCTGTCGGAAACAGATCACTGAAATGCCTTGTGACTCGGGTCATGCCGGTTCACTTGATATTCTTTGGAATTTTCTAAACCAAAAAAATATCTTTTCTAAAAACGGTCGAAGTTCCATCCGACCTACTTTATCTTAATTCCTATTCAAAACCCAGTCGAAGTTCTGTCCGAGTGGTAAAAACGGTTCCCTTTTCAAAGCCCGGTTAAAACATATCCCGACAACTTTTACAGGAAACATTTTTCCGGTCGAAGTTCTGTCCGACTGAAAAATACAAAACACTTTAAAATTCAAAACCAAAATTCCTTGATTCGTTGTCCAAAGTGAAAGCTTGCAGTAGCTGTCGGAAACAGATCACTGGAATGCCTTGTGACCCGGGTCATGCCGGTTCACTCGATATTCTTTGGATTTTCTAAACCAAAACTATCTTATCTTTTTCAAAGAAAACGGTCGAAGCTCTGTCCGACCTATTTCAAAACATTTCTATCAAAAAAAATTACAGTCGGAATTCTGTCCAAATGTAGAAAATCATTTTTCGCCGAAGCTCTGTCCGGCTCAAAATTTCACTTCTAAAATACGCCGGAATTCTGTCCGGCTTAAAATTTAGTTTTCAAAAATACGTCGAAGTTCCGTCCGACTATTTCAAAAATCATTCCCCAAAACGCGGTCGAAATTTCATTCGATCGCAGAAAACCATTTTTCGCCGAAGTTCTGTCCGGCTAAAAAATAATCCTTTTTATCAAAACCGGGTCAAAAGTCACCCGTATCCTTTTTAAAATATCCCTTTTTTGAAACCGGGCCGAAATCTGCCCGTCAACAACTATATCTCGGAGTCATTTCATTTCATTCATAAATCAGTAATATACATTACATTTCCCTCAGCCGAGGAAACTATCGATTTCGATTCGAAAAGAGATTTATTTCTGAAAAAAAAGTACCGAAAGGGCAAATGGGGTGCCTAACACCTTCTCCATTCGTAATTTAATCCCCGAACTCGAATTTCTGGTTTAGCAGACACCTTTCCAAAATAAAAAGACATTTTTCTAAAATAAAATGACATCTTTTTATAAAAAAATTTCCGGTGACTTGGTACACCACAGCTCAATACCAAGCGGCGACTCCGAAAATTCGAAATCGGCATACTCAGACCGCCATCCATTTTCAAATAAACCCCCACATTTTTAAATTCAATCCATCAGTGTATCTTTTTCTGTCCCGGAAAACGACCCCCGCCGGACGGGAGACGAGGGAAGAATGGAAAAATTTCCCGGCGCGACAGTTGACGACTCTGCTGGGGACTTCGAGGATTTTGGCTTGCGAAACCTTTTTCAAAATAAATCTTTTCCAAAACTTCGAAATCTATCAATTCTCGGCTTATTGTTATTACTGATTTGCATTGTGTTTATTTCTTTTCAGAAAAAGATTACAGAGCACATTGTTAAAATTATACAGGTTCCGCGTTGATAAAAATTGCTACGCTGAAGCTATGTACCCTTTTTATGCTTATGTCTTACTTGTTGATATAACTGCAAAAAGGATTTTCTTTGATTCAAAAAAAAAAATTTATTGCATATGTACGTTTTTCATACATCATTTGCATCATTACCTGTTTTGGGTGGAGGTTATTACCGCCCAAGATGGATGTGTCCCAATCAACCTTTCAGGGGCCCAACAGTAACCGTCGGTACCTTTGGAGGTCCGACACAGAAATGTGGCACTCCAACCAAATCACCGACTCTACGATGGTACCCTCACGGGGCCGGAGGTCTGAAGATTTGGGAACCATTAAACTTTCTCAGCTAAACATAGCCACATGCTGCATATAGACACACTATATTATTGAGTCAAGCCAAAACATCTACAATTTAGGGAAACATTACATTTTTCAAGGGAAATCCTTATATACGCATGCTTGCTAAACACCCTAAGTTTTCAAAATGCATTAGAGTCTTTAGGGATATTGGTCGAAATAGATTATGGACTTGTCATTTTTCAAACAAAATCTCCAAGTAAATTTACTAAAAATCCGAGAATCCCTCCAGACTCCATGTCCGAGGCACGTCTCGAATTTTTGAATTTACAAGGATTCCATGTATCTCCAATTATCCCAAAAGACCTTCTTTCAGCACATATATCTGTTAGATCTCGTAAAACCGTCAGCATCTTTGAAGGTATGGGTCAAAAGTAGATTACGGACATATCATTTCGAAAATCTCTCGAGAAATTTCAAATCCAAGGCTTTCCTCCAGACTCCATGTCCGAGTTAAGTCTTGAATTTCAAATTTCGAAGGAAGTCCGTATATCTCCCAAATACCCTCAAAGACATTCTCCTTACACACTGATCCGAGCGTAGTGTTACCACACAGGTACCTACACTGTCCTTCACCAATATCCGTTTCCGTCATCTCAAGTCATGGCAGCATACGATGGTGGAAAAAACATGAACAACCGACTCTGGAAATCACGAGAGGACCTTCCTCAGAGTTCCAAACAGGCCAGAGCACCCATTTGTCTACCGACCTTACCTAAGGTTACATTACCTCGGCCACCTAAGGTGCCGAGTTTTAACCCAAATCAAGTCCCCTATGATTACTTCAAAGCAAGTCCTAGAAAAGACCAACACAAGAAACAAGTCAATCAGATCGGCGGAGTTACTCGGTCGGGAAGGATCTATGCCCCAGCCGAACCCGATAGAACACAAAAACAAAAGAAACTCGAAGAGATAATCGAGGAGGAGATGCGAGAGTTCGTCAAAACTCTCAAAATCAACGAGTTCGATGTCGTTGAACAATTAAGAAAAACTCCTGCCCATATCAACATACTGGCCTTACTACTCACCTCGGAGCCTCACAGAGAGGCACTGCTAACGGTGTTGAAGCAGGCTCAGGTGCCAAAGGATATGCCCCCGAATTTCTTACAAGACTTAGTCGGCTCAATCATGAGCCCGGGGGTAATCACCTTCTCAGAAGACGAGATCCCGATAGAGGGAATTGGGCATACTAAAGCCCTCCACATTGCTGTCAAAACCCGAGGCATGATTGTCGCCCGGGTACTCATAGACAACGGTTCTGCATTAAATGTCTGCTCCTGGGCCACCTTGCAGAGATTGGGAGTCAACTCCAACGTTCTCTCTAGCAACACAATGACGGTCAGAGCCTTCGACGGCTCACGTCGGGAAACTATGGGAGAAATCGAGCTCCCTATAGAGATCGGCCCCGCCACTTTCTCCATCAGGTTCCAAGTCCTGGAGATTCCCTCGGCATACAACTTCCTACTCGGTAGGCCTTGGATTCATACAACTTCCGGTATCCCGTCCAGCCTTCATCAGAAAATTAAGTTCGTTAGAGATGGTCAGCTTATAACGATATTCGCGGAACCTGACTTCGCCATTTATAAAGCTCCGGCCATTCCAATGATCGAAACTAACGAGCCGTCTAGCTTTCAGACGTTCGAATGTGCTTCGGTAATCTACGGGACACAAACTCCCCATAGATTTTCCAACAACACTGCCTTTGTCATGAAATACCTTCATACCTACGGTTTTCAATATGGCAAAGGATTGGGTCGCAGACTCGATGGACAGACTGAGCCGTTCAAGGGAACGTCTCAGCTTAACAGAGTCGGGCTAGGCTACCGTCGCCCCCGATGAAACCAAAAAGACAGAATCGCCCGCACAGAAAGGAGGAACCGAACCCAAGGTCTACCCTATCTCTAGGGCAAATTCATTTCTGCTGGGCCCATGAGTCCCATAGCAGAAGGAGATGAAGAGCAACCGCCTTTTTCAGACAACCGAAGCTCTCCCGAAAGTTCATCCACAGGTAATCTGCCACAGGAAACCTATAGTGATGACGAAGGGATGGCATTGATGTTCAACGATCTGCAGGTCGCTGCAATTGATCCCTCACCTCCTATCTCTGATCTCTATCATACCATCCACCCCGCATAGCCGGGAGAACGATTAGTCAACTGGACGGCATTCCCGATCCGCCAAACCCGCGTCTCACAGTAAATCGCGGTAATCTATGCACTTTGTTTATTGTATGTTTCATTTTCCGTTATGAGATATCAATAAACGTAACTTTTATACGATATATGTTCTTGTATCTTGTTACATCTAATGTTAAGAAAAGCTTCATATATTCCGTCCGTCTGTCTTATCTGATAATGCATGATACAAAAACACAAATTTCCAAAAAAAATACATGACTTAATGTTCATCCTTTTACATTTAAAAGAGATCAAACAATTTTTAACACATCGAGTGTAAGACTTTGGAGACGAATCGGGTTAGGATCTGATCAGAAGCCATACCATCAGTCAAAGATAGAAGGCGTCAAGCCCAAATAGATCCATCTCATCTACACCTCCGAGCCGTCAAAGTTGGCTATCGGACATTCATACAAACCCATACTGGGGCAATGCAACATCCCTCAGTTTCCAGTTACAAAGAGAACACAAATCCCGTCACCTCAAGGTCGGATGAATGAGCTAGATGAAAAAAAACTAGCAACAGTCTTCCATTTCTCAATACTACCAACGAAGAACCTCCGAAAACTTCAGCAAATATATATGGCCGAGAATCTTCAAGCAAGATGACTGTGTCTTGAAGCAAATTCTCCCCATACCAAGAAGAAGTCAAAGTGAAGTTCTTCCCCAGTCAGCAAGAATCTTCTGTCATATTCAAAGTACTGTCAGACGGAACCGTCATCCCATCAGACATGGATGGACCCGAGTTCCCTCTTCCGCTTAACTTTGGCCTTTTGAAATGTTACTAGGTCTAACTAGTAATATCTGTTCAAATACAATGATTTAACTCGGACTTTAATTAAAGCACCATCTTCTTGACAATTGAACCAGTGAAATCTAAGTGTAGCAGCATTTCCACTCTCTCTTTCAAGGCTTCAATACAAATTTCCTTTCTTCTCTTATCTGAAAAGAGCGATACAAAAAATTTTTTTTATCATCATGATTATACGATGATCAAAGATAAATCGCTACCCCTTTGACACAAATAAGAAGGAGATTCTACAAAAGATCTCTGTCTATCTCTCTCTGAAATCTTCAGCCTCTCCTCATAATGGAAGTGCTCATGCTTGCTCAGATTCATCGGATCTTAGTCAAGAAGTTTATACCTTGTCAAAGTTAGAGTCCAAATCATTTTCAAAAAAAAAAAGAGAAGTTATTATCCGGCATAGTTAAAACTTGAGAAGAAAAACTATGGCAAGATCGGAAAACCCCGCATGGTTAAAACCCGAGAGGGAATCATGACAAAATAAACGGGATACAAATCCGGTGTAGTCAAAATCCGAGAGGGGGCTACAGCAAAAATGGATCAATCTAGTACGGTCAAAACCCGAGAGGGGATCGTAGAAAATCGGAGCAAAAACAAAAGGCGTCCAGCGTAATTATCAATCCCAAAGGGGAGTTACGGCAAAAATGGATACAGAAAAAGACAACGAAACAAATACATGCAGAACCACTCTCCGGAGACAGATGACATAACGAAGCGCATCGGAACAGCAATGGAGTCGGAACCGACATTAGCCGAACAATCGACTTTCCGAAGGAACAACCTCTCTAAGGATTTGGTCTGATTCGTCTTAGCAGTCCGTTGCTTCACATGTTAAAAGTTACGAAATCGCTTTCAAAAAAAGAGGATGAACTAAAGTTTTCGCCTTCGATCAAACCGGTCGGGCCTCATTCATAAAATTTATTCAGATTGATTAACTTCAATTGAGTATCAATCTCCATTATCAGAGAAGCATACGTATTCAGAATATATTTACTTATTTGATAAAGATTGCAAATAAAGGAAATATATTCATACATCAGAAGCAATACATCGATATTCTATAACAGAAATAAAAATGTAGAATATCAGCATGCAAACTACTGTCGGTCTCTCTGTGAGAACGCATCCAGCAAGCTCAGCAAAGCCTGGCACATCTCTCTATATCGGGCGGTCAACACAGTACCAGTCACAGTACCCGATCGATCTACCTCCAACAAGCAACGAAGCATTCGTGTCATGGTGTGCAACTGAGTCATGTCTGGATAGCCGCCTGGGAACAAATACTCCATAGAGGCAAAACTAGATCGTAAGCCCTCTATATCATGGAAGTGAAACCCCTATCTCTGGCCAGACGCCGACGAGCTGCACGTAGTCTATCATGGGACCTCCTGACTTCAACGAGCGATCCATGATACACGCCTGTCAGAGTATCAAAATTCTCCTGCAATCGATCTCTGTCATCATCAAGACCCACAATATGATCGTATGACTCATCCACTAGTCGGTCAAGATCCGCTACCTCGCGCAAGAGCCCGCTGATCTCCTCTAGTTGGGCCTCATATCGCTGAGTGGCCTGATGTAATGAATCCTCCAAAGCAGCTATCGTGCTAGTCGAACTGGCCGAAGCTCTCACCTCTGCTAGGTCCCGCTACAAACTACCAGCGGCAACCTCCATGTCAGACAACTGTAGGGACAAGTAATCGACATCTCTCCGGAGAGAGTCTCGCTCCCCAGTAACAGACGAAACCTGCCGAATGGCCCTGTCTCGCTCACCAGTCATCTGTGTGTGTCGAGAATGTGAATCCATCATTTGTGCCGTGTAGCTCGAAGATTGCGAGGCCAAATGTGAGGACCACTGGGGTAACACAAACTGATTCAAATATGCCGGGAAAGTGGCTATAATGCCAGCCT
>NMUG010006813.1:0-12386 GCA_002855965.1 Monotropa hypopitys | reverse complement strand
ATTCGTCAAACAAGTCGTGGAAGGACAAGTTCCTTTTTATTGGTGGACCGGATTGGGAATTCAATTCCTGGAAAGAGAAGAAAAGCTTCCACATCTGTGGACAGTGGTGTTTTCCCTCATCTGAAAGTGATCATTTCGCCTTGTCGAGCTATTTCCCATTGGAATGTGCCCTTCTAATTTGCCTTTTGCCTTTTCAGGTCTGGGGTGCATAAACATCTCTGAGAGGAGGAGAGAAGAGATCTCCAAAGCTCGCGATCACCCCATTTATATGTACTCTCTCCTGGTCATGTTAGAGTCCTTAGCTACTCATCTACTTGGCCCTGAAGTTGGAAATAAAGTTCTTGCTCTTTAGAGAGGTAGGGGTGTTTCGCAATATTGATCCTTCCGATGATGCTAGTTTCTGACCGCGTGCCTTTGTTTTTGTAGAGATGTTGAAATAGCGAAAGAGTGTTCCTGTGCTTCCTAAGGGCTTAGTGCACCCTAGTAAGAGAAGAAGGGTTGAGGATGAGAAAGAAGACATTGTCGCACTTATGGGCGGCCTAATTCTGAAGAAAGGTGTTGTCATTAGGGAAGGTGGTAATCTCCCTCAGGATAAGTCCAATGACCCTGTTGTTCCCTCGGACAAGGCTATTGGGAAGAAGCCTATGGTTGATGTATTCCAGCCTATGGCACCTCAATTAACTGCTCCTCCATCTGCTATTGCTGTTGAAAATGAGACCTCCCTATGCAAACACGACGATGGCCTATCGGGATTAATTGACCTAGACGTGGTCTTAAAGAAGATGAGGCACTTTGCTCAGCCCGCTGACATTCACGTCATATCGGTGACCGACCGAGTGGATCTTTATAAAGGGGCCCTGTTTGACCTTGGAAAGGTATTAGGATGCTGAGCTGCTCTTTTTGCTTATTATTATTTCTTTATTTTTTATTTGGCTTTCTCTCACAGGCTATAATTAAAATGGAATTTCTCAGCAAACAAGTTACCCTGCTTTCCAATGACAAAGTTGTCTTGAAGACTACCAACAAATGTTTGGTCGCAGATAATTTGAGTGTGTCAAAGGAAATCTCCAAGTCTTAACATTCTAGGGAGAAGGCTGAAGCTACTTTAGAAGAAGTGACCAAAGCTCGGGATGTGGCCGTAGCGAGTCATCGGTCTACTACTATGGAATTGTAGAACACAAAGATTGAGTTGACTCAGAACAAAAAGCTCCTCAAAACTACTCGGGATGATATTATTGCTTAATATAAATCATCTGAGGAGTTTCATCAATACAGGGAGAACTTGAAGCTTGAGATTGCCACTTCTATGGTCAAGCCGGATAGGTACAAATAGAGGATTTTCCATTATTTTTGTCAAGGCTTCGAGGCCCTTAGGGAAGCCTGCTCTGCCTATTACCCTGAGACCAACAACTCAATATTTCAAGCATTTCTGAAAGACCTCGGAGTAACCATCAGGGACCCTAAGACCGAGAATGGGACTCCCGATAATTCTGTTGACCTACAACCTATTGAGGAGGTCATAACAAAGACCACTGCTGAGGTCTCTGATTACATCGAGGCTCTTGTTGAAGTTGTTCCTATTAATGATCCCACTGTAGTGGAGCCTTAAGGCATTTAAAATTTTTCGGTTGGATATCTCTTTTGTTTTGTAATAACGTTTTGGTGATCTTCAAGACTCCTATAATATTTTTGTAACTTTTCTGCCTATATGCTTATACTTCTTGCTGCTCCCACAAATGATGGACTGAGGTAGGCCTAGCACTTCAGTTTTATGTTTATGCTTCACATATTACCTTATTTTTATTTGTGGTTCATGCTCTAGATGTTATCTGGACCAAGTGTTGTAGGACTGTGGACTCGAGCAGTTGTGCTTCTTTGCAGGAGATGTTGTAGTACCAAGTCCCGTAGAATCGTCGAGTAGAGCAGTCTTGCTGCCTTAGGCGGGATGCCGTATAATCAAGTCCCGTAGGACTGTCGAGCCGAGCAGCCTTGTTGCCTTAGGAGAGATGTCGTAGCATCAAGTCTCGTAGGACTGTCGAGCCAGGTAGTCTTGTTGCCTTAGGCGGGATGCCATAACATCAAGTCCCGTAGGACTGTTGATCTGAGCAGTCTTGCTGCTTTTTTTGGATGCCGTAGCATCAAGTCCTGTCAACTGTCGAGCCGAGCAGTCTTGCTGCCTTAGACGGGATGCCATAGCATCAGGTCCCATAGGACTGTCGATCTGAGCAGTCTTACTGCTTTCTTCGGGTGCCGTAATCTGTGGCTCTACAGATCTTCTATAAGGACAACAAAGATAACACACCCGAGTGACAAGGATAAAGGCCTTTATAGGTCCTTCAATTTTATTAAGCAAACAAATGACAAAAATAGACGACGAAAAATGTGAGAGTAAAGTAAACAAAATTATTTACAGTACAATTTCAAGTGATCGGCATTCCATGAACTGTGCACTTCTCTGCCTTTGAGCGTGGCGAGTCGATAACTTCTTGCTTTGGTGTGGCTGAGTATTTGATATGGGCCTTCCCAATTGGGGTCGAGCTTTCCAATTCTCTTTCCCGTTGGGTCGACCTTTCTGAGTACTAGATCGCTTGGCTTGAATGCCTTAATCTTGACTGTGGCGTCATGGTACCTTGTCATCTTTTATTGGTATACTACTACCCTTAATGTTGCTGTCTCCCGCTTCTCTTTGAGTAAGTCCAGCTCTGTCCTGAGATCATTTTCGGTGTTTTTCTCGTCGGATGTAATTGTCCTATGATTGAGGAGCTCCACTTCTACTAGCACCACCACTTCTAATTGCAACAAAAAGGGCAAAGGAAGGCTAGTTTGAGGATGCCCTGAAATTATTCGATGAAATGACTCATAGAGATGCTTCCACTTGGAACTCTATGATTAATGAGTATTCTCTCAACATGGTTGGTTGGAGGTGGCCCAAGTACATTTCAATGATTTTTCTAGGTACTGATGAGATCCCATGTTTAGTACCATTGGCCATATCAACAATCTATCATTGTGCCACAACATTGGACGTAGTGTAGAGATTTCATATTGTAAAGTCTATATGAACGGATGCTATGATCTTATGGAAGTCAAACCATAGGAAAATGTAGTGATGAAAGACAATGATGGGTAGATTCATCTCAAAAGACTGTCTAGGGTTCTGGTTAACTCCATGTCTGAATTCTATGTGGCGTTTTCTTGTAAAAATCAGAAGAGAAAGGTTGCACACACAGGTCTTAATGATGTCCCTAGTAGGAGCCATGGGGTGCTTGCAAATATTGTTTCATCCCCTTATGGTGAAGGTTCTAAGCTTATTGTTATTGGGAAGCTTAACCTATTTGATTTAGCAGAAGAATATCAAAATTTCTAACCTTGAGCCTTGTGGTCAAGGTTCGTCTGAAGGGGAAGGTAATGATATGATTCCTAGATAAGTTTCAGGTAGCTCAAGTTAAGTAGAAGATTGAAGGGTTCAGTTAAACAAAGGGGATCTGCAGTTATTCAAAGAAAACTATTAAGAAAAGTTGTTATGAAGTTGTTAAGAACAAAAAAGTTAGTTATTGGGAAAGGAGTTGGTTCTGGAAGTTATGGAGGAAAATCAATATTTTTAGAGGATTTAGAGTTCTTAAGAATGTTTTTAAAATCTAATACAAACTTAAATCTAGAAGGTTTTAGATGTATATAGATCTTAATTCTCAGGTATGTTTAGTAGTTGTGGTGGGGAAACACTTGGGGTTGTAAGGATTTTCGAGTTTTTTTAGGTTTGGATGATGTTTTGGGGGATTTTTGGAGAAGAAGACTCGAAAATCAGATGAACAGTGCAAATTCTGGAGGGATCATCTGGACGAGGGGGTGCTCATCCGGACGAAGGTGGCAGAAACTTATTTCGGGGGTCTTAGAGGGTTCGTTCAGGCCAAGGGTTGGGTTGTCCGTATGAAGGGGGCGATCGTCCGGACAAAGGGATAGCTCGTCCTAACAAGGATTTAGCCTTGTGTTCTGAAGGTTTGAAGGATTGTGATCTAATGTCTAAGGGTCTTCTTTGGTAATAGATGTGCTCATTTATAAATCTTAATGAATTGAAACCAGTGTTTAGAACATTTAGATATTACTTGGTAGTGTTTAGAACATTTAGATATTACTTGGTAATTTAAGACGCTTATCATTCTAACTTAAGTAATTTCGAATAGGTGAGGAGTCGGGTACCTCTACAGCACAAAAGTAAATACTTCTTGACAACTTCACACATTTGGTGAGTGTGTAGATATCTTTCAATACATGTTTATTAACTTATGTGGCAATTTGTTTATTCAATGCTATATAGTTCCATTTGCTTGCACTTGTGTGGAAATGCATGATCCATCTTATATGGATGATTATATGATTTATTTGTTGGATGTATGTGAAAATCATGCTTACTCGTGATATTTGATTTCCGTTGGACTTATGTAAAGGCATATTGATTTGCTTATGTGTTTTACATTGTCTAGCATCCATGTTAATATGTTAGAAATATTGTGGCATCCAAGCATGTGAAAAACAAATTGATAAATGGAAAGTTTGATGGAAGCTATGCATGAAATGGTATGTAATGTAAGGTGGAACGTGGCACAAGTCAAAAGTGTAAAAATCTATATTGGAGATGATAAAATCTGTAATGACGTAATGATGTACCCTTGGGCATGCTTAATAATAAGCTGTGAGGCCATGTGTGGGGGTAAAAACAATGATTAAATATGACCACCGATACGTCTCAAAAAGAGGCACATAATGTAGTATGGATGAGTAAATGTGATCTCTGGCACATCTCAAAATGATTTGTATCACACACAGACTTTCTTGTAAATCCGGAATGCCCATAAAGTGGATATGGACTTGATTGATTTGTCTTTAACAGGTGGACACACCTTGTTGATGGGTTTTTGGACCATCGGATAATAAAATTGACATGTCACATAAATTGAAGAGAAACAAAAAGGTACATCTGATACGAGATTGCATGACACAACATTACCCTGCCATGTTTATTGTTACGTTAGTTGTCTATTGTATTAGATTAGGGGCAAGACACACTATGTTGTGTTTATTGTTGCGTTAGTTGTCTATTGTATTGGATTATGGGCAAGACACACCCCTTCGAATCTTCTTGTCTTACATTAGTAGTTTCATGTGTTGATTTGCATATATTGATTGTTGTTATCTGACACTCTTGGATATCCTTTGTTGTTTTTTGTTTACAATCTATATCCAAGTTTGGATGCTTAGTGGGTTCACTCCAAGCCAGGCGTGTGCTATTTTGGTGAGAGGCTTATTTTCCTTGTTGTGGTTCTTTTTTGTTTCTTTCATATGTCAGTAGTTAGTGAGTAGTTGTGAGAATGTACTGGTGTTCTTAGAGAGTTTGGTAGTAGTAGTTATGAGTTTTTATTGTAGACCGCGGTGATGGTCTTATATCGTCTGGTTATTTTTATTAGAGAGTCATCTCATTCATAGATTTTATTTAGTCTTCCGATGTACGTTTAAGTTATTGAAATTTTTCGGCTATCCATGTGGATATTTGTTGATCTTGTGAGTAATGTTTAGTCATGATTATGTAATCGGGCGACCTTTATATGTCGTATTTAGGGACGGGTCCTGACAGCATGGTATCAGAGCTCAAGGTTGTTAGATTCTGAGATAAGAGTGATTTGAGTTTTGTAAGACCATGAGTTAAGAGTGGTTTGAGGTTTAGATACTCTATGAAGATAGTGATTTTTAAATTTTGTGTCCTTTGGAAGAGAGAGAGTCTTGAAGCTTGAGGTATTAAAGTGAGAATTGTAGGATGGTGAGTGGTTGTATATTCTGTAAGTATCGTGTGCGTTACTTTGATGCCCAAGCAATTACCTTGAAATCCAGTTTGAAAAGTGCCTGATCAACGTATTTTCAAATGGGAGGTCTTTGAAAGTTAATTGGAAAATATGGTATATCAAAATACTGAGTCTAGGGATAGTTTAAGTGGTCAGTGGATAGTACATGGTTGTTTTGTTTTGAACTGTTGGTCATCGGAAATCAGTGCTAAGATGGCTTTGTAGTGAACCCTAGGGTGATAGATGCATATATATTGATTTATGCTTTTATTCATAGAGTTCTAAAGTATTCACCTGAAAAAAGAACGATCTACAAGATTTGTTTGTCCTGCCTTGGAGCTAAAGATGACGATGTCAACTCTGGATCTAACAACAACCAAATGCAAACTATAAGAATTTAAGCGAATACTCTAAATTAGTATCAATTCTAGAAGGTTTCTAGGTGTTAATTTCTAACTTTCTAGTTTCTACGCTGATTTAAAACTGAGAACCCAACTGATCTGTCCACCGAACTGGGCACTGGCTCCATGACCGGTCGCTCCACCGGTTGCACCAGTGGAGGATCCAGTCCCTAGCCCAATGTTGGGCCTGGTGCTGTGGCTGCTGCAAACTTCTGGTTTTTCTCTGGTTTGACTGTGAATCGATATTTCTTGCTTGATTTTCATCCAAAATAGTTCGGGTTTGATTCTAAAATAATCTATAACCATCTACGAGAAATATGTGAAGCATTGATTTCAAAATTTTACCTCGTATGTGATGAATTGAACATTTTGATGGAAAATGTGTTTTGCTCCTTTATTGTTCCTTTTTCTTTTTCGTCGATTTGATTGAATTCGATTCTGGATTTTCTTTTTCTGCAACTGATTCCCACACTCTCGTACACAGTCTCTCTCTCTCTCACTTCATCTCTCTCGGGTCAGTTCTCGTAGATTGATTATACAACTTTAAATTTTAACCGATGATATTTGTGATACATATGTATATATAATTTGCATATACATCTTCTTTATGTTTCTCCCATTGTGTATCTATTTGACAACGCATATAATCCAACACAACACCTACATAGATCGATTCTTGATACAACACAGATTCAACACCTGTAATCGACTTCCTTGACACCTCACGACATGCAGATCACATATACAAATTGTATGTATCTCCTTCTACAAGAATCTCCCGACACTTGCCATAGCCAATTCTCAATTCATTTCTTTTTTTTACACTTTGCCCCTCTAATTTTCATTCCTTGCATTTTGGCCCCTAACTACTTATTAAATCTTTTAATTAAACCTTAATTCCTTCTTTATTCTCTTCTTTTAACACCGAAGATTCCCAAATAAATTCTAATTAATTTATTCGAGTCTTATAAATTATTTTGATTATTTATTTCACTCGATAATATTTTTAAATACTTTAAACGCAAGTATTAATCTTTAATTCCACTTAAATTAGCCATAATTTAATGATAATCCATGTATTAAACAAACAAGTTTTACACATTAGGCTCCTCAGTTTGCTTTAGAAGTCAAGGCAGGTATAACTTTGGTTCAAAACTTCTTTATGTATGCTACTAGGTTGTAAATGTGTTGCACTTCAGAGCATGTGATTTTTGGGTGTGAATGAATAAAAATATGAGAAACGAAATCTAGTTTAAAGAAATCCGTTGTTGCGTATCATTAAGAATTTTTTTGGGATACAAAGGTTATTGTGGTTTATTCTCTTATAGTACGTAAGCTTGTTGCAGAGGAAAGAAAGATAAATATAAAATTATGCTTCATGAAGCATGTTGGATTTTGGGTTATAACTAAGGAAACGTGTAGTGATATGGTTAGACAAAATCTAAAATTTTGGTATGAGATGAGGTGATGTCGTGTAGGATGAAGTACTTTGTATATTGTAAAAGATGATGATGATAATGGGTGTTTCTAAGTCCGCATGCTTGCAAAGGAATGTTTCCTGGAAATTTATTAAGGTTGATATTATTGTAAAGTGGAATTATCAAAAGAAGTAGAACTATGCGGTTACATTATCTTGTGCATTCATGACCTATGAGAATTACATAAATTGGGAAAGGATTATTGGAAGATTATAAATTCCTTGTGTGGTTTCTTTAGTAGGCATCAGTGTTAGGAAAACATATTGCAAAATTGAAAGTATTATGAAACGTGAGTAAGAGGGAGTGATTGACGGTGGCGTGATCATATGTGTAAAGTAACTATGGGTTGCTAAGAGTGGATATCTAAGCATTAAATTATATATGAGGTGATGTGAGAGGATGGATGTAATGTAGAAAGAAATTTATCGAGTTAGATATACTTGGTATGAACTATAATTGGGTTAATGGAGTAGACTATAATTGTGAAGTTGTATGAGCGAGAGGTATAGTGTTGAGACTTTAAATGGGTTGGTGTTTAATCATAAAAATGGATGAGTCATGAGTAATTCTACGCTAGTAAAGAGCACGGTAAATAATTGAGGCAAAATTTAGTAAGAGCGGCGAGTAAGTTTGCTAGTATCATTTGGTTAGAATAATGTGAAAATTCGAACAAAAGATTTGATGTTCTCTTTATATAGAAAGAGCCAAGTTATGTTAGCATTGGTAATGTTAAAATTTCGGAGAGCATGGTGGCTTGGTGAAGTATGATTATATTTTAGGGAAAATCTTGATTGTGTGTAAGGTATTGGAGTAAAGGGCTTCATGAGGCAAAGTTGATATGGCAATTGATGGTTAATGATGTAGAGGTTGATGAAAGTTTATTTAGCCACGGTCCTTAAACCTTAGTCCTTGAAGGACATGTCGAATAAATGATTTACTTGGCCAAAGAGGTACCCTTTAAGTATCGACTTGTGGTTAATGGACCATGCAAAGTAGGTGTTACCTAGGTGTGAAAACTATTAATAAAGGAAGTAAATTAGAGTAATGCGGTAAAAGCATGGTGTGGCTTTATTTGAATCCATATGTTTCTTCATACAAGTAATATAGTTGGGCTTCATCATTTTATACATCCATGTGTTTAATGCGAGGCTTTTGTTGCGTGTAATATGATTGACAAGGATGTGGCATTCATTGTGAAAGTATTAAAAGTGACATGTTTGGGCAAGTACGATATAAGGACTAGAGGTGCGTATGTGTGGCATCTGTTTTGTGTGTGATGCAATTTACCATCCTTAAGGGTGGGCATGATTCAAAATTTGTGGTTAAATTCGATTATGGTATTCTGTTATATACATATGTGTGGGATATATGCATGTGTGCCAGTTATAACGAAGAATATGAAAGAATGATTGTGTAATATGAACAAGTTTCTGCGTTGAAAAAGGTTATTCGCATTAATATTAACTGTAAATTTGTGAAGTTTGGCATTGTGCGTGAGATGTGTTTACATGAATGTGATTATTGTACCGTTTAAGACAGTTTGGTAAAAATGTGGCATGTGACCGCCAATGTGGGGCAAGAAATGTTGATAATACTGAGTGTGTGTAGTTGACACATTATTGCATTGTGATGGTAGAATAAGGAATTGATGCTCCTATGCGATTATTCTTTGTAAGACAATTATGTCATTTGTTTAAAGCATTTGTGAGCCTATTAGGGCATGAGGTTTTAAATTGTGTGGTGAGGCTTTATCGTTGAGTGATGAAGAGTTGTTGAAAAGTTGTGAATAGACGAGATTATTGGGTTGCATATAAAAATTCTGTATTAGTAAGGGGATTTAGAAAATTTAAGTTGCCTTGTGGAAATGGTCGAGAAGATCATCCAGTGTTGAGTATTTTTGTGAGAAGTGTATCATGTACCTTTCTGGTTATCTAAAGGAATAGTAAGAAAAGATAGTAGCATTAGAGAGGGTATGTTTTATTTATGCTATGATTATCGTGGGAAGTTTCAAACTATTGTTCCTTGGTATTGTTGGAAGTAAAGTGTGGAGAAAACTTGTATCGTCTAAGGTAGTAGAATTGTTGTTAGTGTATGGTGGTTGGGTTTCCATCATAGAAATTTGAGTTAAACTTTAGAAATAAAAGGGATGTGAAAGGTTCAAAATAGAAAGAGAAGTTCCTTTAGTAATAGTATCTTCTTGGTATGATTGTATGAAAGGTTATAATCTAAATCGATGAAGGTAGATATTCTTGCTACAAGGAATGTTGAGGCATAAGAGAGTTCTAGAATGAATCTTAAATAAGGTATATCCTCGAGTGTTAGTGGTAACTTCATACGAGCAGAAAAGTGGGTTATTGTGGCTTTAGTACTTTTAATTTCGAGGATAAAATTTCCTAAGGCAAGGTGAGTTGTCACACACATCTCGTTTAATGTTTAAACTTAAATAAATTAAATGAATAAAAGAAATTGAGAATTTAATGAAATTGGGGATGTTAGAGTTATACTAACATGAATAAGGGGTGAATTGTGGAATACAGCCTAGTATGAAGGTGCCTAGTGTAAATTCAAGTGGCAAGCTTGTAAGTTGATGTTTTGATGGAGGGCAATAGGGTCTTTAGCCCTTAAAATCTGATTTTTGAGAGGAGAGTCTAACCCTAATGTTCATTCTTATGTTTGTATCAAGTTAGATTGTAGAGAAAGGGAGGAGACTAGAGTGTTCTTGAGGGATTCTCTTGGAAATCCTAGATTTGGATCAAACTCTTCCCAAGGATAATCACCAAGGTAGTCCTTCTTACTTCTTTATTCGATTATCTCATACAAGTTATAGAGGAAATCAGTATTTTTAGAGGATTTAGAGTTCTTAAGAATGTTTTTTAAAATATAATAAAAACTTAGATAAAGAAGGTTTTAGATGTGTATAGATCTTAATTCTCAAGTATGTTTAGTAGTTGTGATGGGGAAACACTTCGGGTTGTAAGGATTTTCGAGTTTTGAGGTTTGGATGATGTTTGGGGGGATTTTTAGAGAAGAAAACTCGAAAATCAAATGAACAGTGTGAATTCTGGAGGGTTCGCCTGGACGAGGGGGGGTACTCATCCGGACGAAGGTGGCAGAAATCTGTTTGGGGGGTCTTAGAAGGTTCATCCGAACCAAGGGTTGGGTCATCCGGATGAAGGGGTCGGTCGTCCGGACAAATGGGTAGCTCGCCCTTACGAGGATTCAGCCTTGTGTCCGAAGGTTTGAAGGATTGTGATCTAATGTCTAAGGGTCTTCTTTGGTAATAGATTGGCTCATTTAGAAGTCTTAATGAATTGAAGCAAGTGTTAAGAACTCTTAGATATTACTTGGTAATTTAAGACATTTATCCTTCTAACGTAAGTAATATCGAACAGGTGAGGAGCTGGGTACCTCTACAGCACAAAAGTAAACACTTCTTGACAACTTCACATATTTGGTGAATGTGTAGATATCTTTCAATACATGTTTATTAACTTATGTGGCTATTTGTTTATTAAATGCTATGTGATTCCATTTGCTTGCACTTGTGTGGAAATGCATGATCCATCTTATATGGATTATTATATGATTTATTTGTTGGACGTATGTGGAAAGCATGCTTACTCGTGATATTTGATTTCCGTTGGACTTATGTAAAAGCATGTTGATTTGCTTATGTGTTTTACATTGTCTAGTATCCATATTAATATGTTAGAAATACTGTGTCATGCAAGCATGTGAAAAAAAAATTGATAAATGGAATGTGTGATAGAAGCTATGCATAAAATGGTATGTAATGTAAGGTGGCATGTGGCACAAGTCAAAAGTGTAAAAATCCATATTGGAGATGATAAAATATGTAATGACGTAAAGATGTACCCTTGGGCATGCTTAATAATAAACGGTGAGGTCATGTGTAGGGTAAAAAAATGATTAAATGTGACCACCGACACATCTCGAAAGGAGGCATATAATGTAGTATGGATGGGTAAATGTGATCTCTGGCACATCTCAAAATGATTTGTATCACACAGAGACTTTCTTGTAAGTCCAAAATGCCCGTAATGTGATTATGTACCACTGACAGACTTTCTTATAAGTCCGAAATGTCCGTAAAGTGGATATGGACTTGATTGATTTGTCCTTAATAGGTGGACGTACCTTGTTGATGGGTTTTTGGACCATCGGATAATAAAATTGACATATCACTTAAATTGAAGAGAAACAAAAAGGTACATCTGATACAAGATTGTATTGACACAACATTAATATGCCATGTTTATTGTTACGTTAGTTTTCTATTGTATTGGATTAAGGGCAAGATACACCCCTTCGACTCTTCTTCTCTTACATTAGTAGTTTCACGTGTTGATTTGCATATATTGAATGTTGATATCTGACACTCCTAGATATCCTTTATTGTTTTTTGTTTGCAATCTATATCCAGGTTTGGATGCTTAGCGAGTTTACTCCAAGCCGGGCGTGTGCTATTTTGGTGAGAGGTTTTAGAGGCTTATTTTCCTTGTTGGGATTGTTTTCCCTTTCTTTCATATGTCAGTAGTTAGTGAGTAGTTGTGAGAATGTACTGGTATTCTTAGAGAGTTTGGTAGTAGTAGTAGTAGTTATGAGTTTTAATTGTAGATCGCGATGATGGTATTATGTCGTTTGGTTATTTT
>NMUG010006812.1:0-12388 GCA_002855965.1 Monotropa hypopitys | reverse complement strand
TATTGGGGATGGTGATTTGGTAGAGAGAGGGGAGATTTGATGGGGAGATTTAGGTTTTTTTTCGTAGGTTTCGGGGGTTGGGGGAGAGAGCAATCGAGAGGAATTAGAAAATAGGTGTGAAAGTCAGTCGGGCCCTTTTATTTTTTTTCTGAAACTGAACCGAGGGACCGGTCCCCGACGGTATGGGGGACCGGTACCCACTGCATTTTTTCCCTTTGCAAACCTTCTACTCAAAATCTGCACAAAATTCGATCCGAAGGACCGATCCCTGACGGTACGAGGGACCGGTACCCGCTGCTTTTTTGAGCCCACTGAAAAACAACATAGGCAAATTTTTCAATGCTGGTTTTTCTTTTCATTCCATTTGGTTTCCTTCTCCTCTTTTCTGTTTCAAACACTCTATGGCATGTCCAAAGTTACTCAACCACTCTAACTCATATTTTCCCCCGAAATCCTCCATTCATCCGGTTCCCTATGGTTAGACAATAACGGACATGGACTAAGCACAATTATTAGGACAAGGGAGACTCGTGGGTGGTTTATTCATGCAAAAAATGCATTGAATCATATCCTAATGTATTCCAAAAAAATTTCGAAAAAGCACGTAATGTTATTCTATTTTGTTTTCTTATTTTCATGGATAACGGAGAATTTGAGATTAACATTGGCATGAGAATGTTTCAAGAAATTGAATCGCCACTCTTGTGACGCATGCAACATGTTTTCCACTCGTTAGACTTATTATTGATGTTCATGAGACTTCTAAGCATGGATGCTAGATGCAAAATGTAATGTACGTCTAACTTACCACGTGCATTAGGACAAAAATGGAAGGTAAAATTTAAAAATTTTTATATAAGTGCATAACAACAACTATAAACAAAATGTACATATGTATAAGGTCACTATGCTAGTTCCTCCCCCCAACTTAAAATGAGCAACGTCCTCGTGCGTATAAATTGCAAAATAGGGTAAAGAGAAAAGAAATAGTACCTTCTTGGGTGGAATGTCATTCACCCAACACCTCGACCAAGTAGGAGGATTTTTCGCCATTCTTCTCTTTTGTCATTCACGGTGCTGTCTCAAGGTTCACTCATTCGGCTCCAATATGGTGCCATAGTTAGTCACACGGGGCCATCGTCGGGATTTTATTGGGCTTACAACCGCGACATGTAATCGCACCCATGACTTAGGACTCTTGAATGCCTCACTCATCCCAACTATAGACCAAAACTACCATAGGCTGGTGTGGTAACATGTTTACCCTACAAAGACTTACTCGCAAACTACCTACTCAAGAAAAGATAGCTAACAATGGAATAAAAAATAAAGTACCAGAGTACTCACGCGACTCTTCATGGGCTATACTTTTCTTCCCACTTCCTCACTTGACAATGTGTTAGAGAAGGAATCTCCTAGAATTTCGGGGTAGGTTGCTACTCGATAGGTTAACCCCCTAAGGTCGCACTTTGCGGCTAAACCTTGAGAGTTTCCAATCACTTTTCACTTCCATCCCTACTCTGCCAAGGTAATCCCAGATAACACATAGTCAAGGCTAGTACATGGGTGGCTATACCGGACCATCAACGGGCCATTCGAGCACGACCTAACACTAGGAGTATCTCAAACACTATAGATTTAACATCTCCTAGATGCATGTAAGCTCAATCATTTAAGCATCATTGTCATCCTGGTAAATGGGATCGACAAGTTCCTCCTCGGTCATTCCCTCATCAAAGTTTTCTAAATAGGGCTTGAGTCATTGACTATTTACTTTGAACAAATTGCCATTGATTGGGTTGGTGACCTCAATGGCACCGTATGGGTGCACTTTGGTCACTATGTAAGGTCCATCCCAATGTGAACGCAATTTTCTGGGAAAGAGATGAAGTCTTGAATTGTATAGTAGAACTTTTTGTCCTACTTCAAAACTTTCCCGGATTATCTTTTTATCGTGGGCATCCTTAATTTTGGCCTTGTAGGAGACTGTGCTATCATAAGCGTCCCGCCACATCTCCTCAAGTTCATCTAGTTGGAGCTTATAGTGGGCGCCAACATTTGGCAAATGATAGTTCAATTGTTTTATTGCCCAATATGCCTTATGTTCGATTTCCACCGGAAGGTGACATGCTTTGCCGTACACCGATCGGTAAGGAGACATTCCTAGCATGGTTTTGAATGCGGTACGGTAAGCCCAAAGAGAATCGATCAATCGTAAATACCAATCTTTTCTATTTAAGTTAACCGTTTTTAATGATATGTTTTATCATGTACCAGATGCGACGGCTCCGCTGAACCCCTTCGCCGATAACAGATCGAGAGGTTTCATGGACCAAGTACTGCTCTCCGGCAGTGGCTTACTCGCGTAGTTCGACATCAAAGCATAGATGTTGTATCTCTACCACAGGAGAAACTAAGTTTAGGATGCTAGGGTTTCAAGCGGCGGGCGATTGTGGTTCAGACGAAGTGGGTTTTTCGGCAGGGCCTGTTCCAGCGGCAGGTGTTATTGTGAAGATTGTGAGCGGGTGTTTGCTGGGGGTGGATTCCATGCCAGTGTTGCGGCTGGTGAAGATGCAGCGATGGAGCAAGTCGAGCCAGGTCGGGGAGAGGATCATCACCTTTTTCTCAGATGGAATGAATGTATTGGCTGGACTGCTTCCGGCTAGGTTCTCCGATCTGATTCTCTCTCAGTCCGTGCGTGAGGGGTTGTGTTTTAGGGTTTCGCGATGGGTGTTTAAGGTTATTCAAGGTCGGCCTCTTATCCTCAACTTAGACATTGAAGTCTTGCCTGATCAGAGCGAAACAGATGATGGCAGTTGTGTTGTCGGATCACCGTTCTATGAGCAGGAGGTCCAGATGTCGCCAGATCCTACTGTGCCATTCTTAGAGATCGGGTCCCTTTCCGATATTAATCTATGCCAGAACGAAGGTGTTCTTCATCAACAAGGACTGCCAGCATCTCTGCTAACAGAATCGGTTTGTTCCTGGAGATTGCAAAAGACCACGATTGGAGGGTCTGCCCGTATCATACCACACTAGGAGGGTTTCTTTGCTGATCGACAGGTTCTGGGGGCTATGCGGTTGAATGACCTTGTTCTGTCCCAGACCGTGTGCGTGGATGCGTCCATCCGGAATTTTCAGGCCTGCCCTAGGGTGGATTTGTCCTCTGTTTTAGCATGATGTGCTGGTATTGGCAGTTCCCGGCCATTGCTTCTCAACTGGAAGATCCTCTCCAAGGTTGTATATCAGCTGCCCCTTCTGGGCAAGATTTTTGAATCTCTGCTCCAGTATGTTTTTGATCCAGGGATTGGTGGAATCCGGCATCCTCGGTCCTGTAAGTTCACGCTTCCCATTTTTTATGATCTTGGTAGCTGGGCTATGGGAGTGGATGACCCAGGAGGTAGCTTTTTGTTCAAGGTTATGGCTCTGTGTTTCTTGTGCAAGAGGGGGTTAGTCTTGATTTTACCTCCCTCTACTGTTCTGTTGCCAGTAGTAGTAAGGCCAGTAGCTCAAAAATATTTGCTTGTAGGTTCGTTGGCTTTCCTTCAAGGGCAGATTGGGCCAAGTTCTCGCACATCTTTCGCGTGGTTCTTGGTGCTGCAGTTTGTCGTGAGGCGTGTATGTATTTTAGTTGGCTGTTTTATCTTAATGTGAATTTCTTTTCAGTGATCATTATTCGGCTGGGTGTACATAGACCTTTTTTTAGTTTTTGCATTGTGTTTGCTATTTGGATGGTGGTGTCATCGTGTTATGGCTGTTTAGGGGATCTTCGAAGCATTGGTTGGACGTTTGTTCTTGGTACCTGGTGGTTAGGTTGGGCTGGAGCTCACGGGCTGTACTGGAAGCTGTTTTGTATTACTTTAGGCTATTGTGAGGTTGTGTTCGCTCAGTTTTATGGCTGCGCTATCTTTGTTCTGGCTGTCTTGTCCTAGCTGTGCTTCTTATGGGTTCTTCTGCTATGGTGTTAGTCTTTCTCTCTTCAGCGGGTGTTTGCAGAGTTATGGCAGTTTTGCGTTTGGCTAGCTTCTGGGCTGCGGTGGGGTGCTGATCACGGGGCATTATTATTGGGTTACAGCGGGCGATTTTCAGTGGCTTTTCTTTGCGTGTGTTGAGTAGCTGTGATTAGCATTGTGTGCGGGTTCTGGGCGTCCAATAACCAATTGTATGTTCGGGTAGTTTGCTTTTTAGGGTGTGCGGGGTAGTTATCTTATAGTGCTTGGTTGTTTTGAGTAGTGTCTGTGTTTTGGTGTGTTGTTTGGAAGCGGCGGCGGGGTGGTTGGGTTGTTTTGTTGCTGCGTTTGGGTGTACAATATAAGTTATTAATAATAATATTTGACTTTCCAAAAAAACAATGATATGTTTTATCTCCCTATTCGCAAGTTCAACTTGCCCGTTGGTTTGGGGATGGTAGGCCATGGACACCTTATGTGTAATGCCATATGGGTGCCTTGGTCGCTTATGATGGCCCTTGGCATCCCAAACCTCACAAAAATATTTTTTCTCAAGAATTGGATGACTACCTTGTTATCATTAGTTTTGGTATGGATGGCCTCCACCCATTTAGACACATAATCCACGGCTAATAGTATGTAGAGATAGCTGAATGAATTGGGGAATGGTCCCATGAAATCAATGCCCCAATAGTTGAAAACCTCAACAACTATGATATTGGTGAGGGGTATCATATTTCGCTTGGTCACACTACCTAATTTTTGACACCTCTCACATGTTTTACAATACTCATGAGTGTCTTTGAAAAGGGATGGCCAATAAAACCCACATTGGAGGACCTTTGCGGAAGTATTTTTTGATGAAAAATGACCCCTACAAGCCTCGGTGTGGCAAAACCGTTATCTCTTTGGTCTTGATTTGGCACACACCTTTGGATTATTTGATCCGGACAATATTTAAAAAGGTAAGGATCATCAAAGGTAAACCTTTTCACCTCACTCAAAAATCACCTTTTTCGTTGGTGGACCAATTAGATGGAAGTTCACCCGTGGCTAATTAGTTTACGATATCCGCAAACCACAGGTAACTTGTTATTTGAAAAGTTGTCCATCCAGAAAGGAGTCTATAATCGGCATTTGTGAGGAATGATCCTCAAACTCCAATCAGGACAAATGGTCCGCGACAACGTTCTCCACACCCTTCTTATCCTTTATGATTAGGTCAAATTCTTGGAGAAGTAGGATCCACTTAATGAGTCGCGCCTTGGCATCTTGCTTGGTTAGCAAGTATTTTAAAGCGGCATGGTCTGTAAAGACCATAATAGGGGACCCTAAGATGTAAGAACGGAACCTGTCAAGAGCAAACACTATGGAAAGCAATTCCTTCTCCGTTGTGGAGTAATTCATTTGTGCCTCATTGAGGGTTTTGCTCGTGTAGGATATGATATATGGATCTTTTCCTTTCCTTTGGCCAAGAATGTCCCCGATCGCATAATCACTCGCATCGTACATAAGTTCAAATGGTATGGCCCAATCGGGCGCTCACACAATAGGAGGCATTGTGAGGCTTGATTTTGATTTGGAGAAAGCCCTTTGACATTCATCTGTCCATAAAAATGGGGCATCCTTTGAAAGGAGTTGGCACATTGGACGGGAGATAGCGCTAAAGTCCTTTATGAATCGCCGGTAGAAACCGGCATGACCAAGAAATGATCGGACATCTCTCATGCATTTGGGTGAAGGAAGCTTGGCGATTATTTTAATTTTTGCTGAGTCCACTTCAATCCCCTTGGCCAATATGAAATGGCCAAGAACTATCCCATGGGTGGCCATAAAATGGCATTTCTCCCAATTCAAAATTATAATTTTCTCCTCACAACATTTGAGCACACTCTCCAAGTTTGTAAGGCATTCATCGAATGAGTCTTCAAAAACGGAGAAGTCGTCCATGAAGACCTCAACCACCTTTTCCATCATGTCGCTAAACATACCCATCATACACCTTGAAAAGGTTCCGGGTGCGTTGCACAAGCCAAAGGGCATGCGCCTATACGCGAAAGTTCCAAAAGGACACATGAAAGTGGTCTTGTCTTGATCCTCCATGGCAACCTCTATTTGGTTATACCCAGAGTACCCATCCAAGAAATAGTAGAAAGAATGACCGGCAACCCTCTCCAAAATTTGATCAATAAAGGGGAGAGGGAAGTGGTCTTTTCAGGTGCTCGCATTAAGTTTCTAGTAGTTAATGCATACACGCCACCCGGTTACTTCACGGGTGGGGATTAGTTTATTGTTTGCATTTTTGAATACCGTGGTGCCGGATTTCTTTGGCACCACTTGAATGGGGGATACCTATTTACTTTCCGCGATTGGGTATATTATTCCCACATCTAAAAGTTTTAGAATTTCCACTCGAACCACATCTTTCATTATCGGATTTAACCGACGTTGTGGTTGGCGAGACGGGCACACATCCTCTTCGAGGTATATTCGGTGCATGAAAATAGTGGGGTCAATACCCTTGATATCGGCTATAGTCCATCCAATAACCTTTTTGTGCCTTTGGAGGACTTGTATCAATTGAAGCTCTTGGTGATCCTCAAGAGAGTAGGAAATCACCACCGTGAAAGTTTCATGCTCTCCCAAAAATATATGCTTGAGAGTATCGGGAAGAATATGTAACTCTAGTTTGAGAGTCTCAATGCTTGATGGTAACGTTTTATGCTCCAAAGGAGGGAGCTCCTCAAACTTGGGGGACAACTTTTCTGTCCCCATCACTTCATCCATATCAAGGAGGGAGTAAAGGTACTCCACCTCCGGTGAATCTAAGAAATTTGCCTATTCGGCCATTAAACATTGTTCAATTGGATCTTTACAAAGGACCTCATCGACATACTCTTGAGTAAGAGTGTCAATGAGGTTGACATCGTGGTAATCATCATCATCTTCCGTTTGAGTAGAAATATTAAACACATTCAACTCGGTGGTCATATTCCCGAAAGTCAAATTCAACAACCCACTCTGGCATTGGATAATGGCATTGGACGTGGCCAAGAAAGGTAGTCCAAGGATAATGGGAGTTTGGGGTTGGAGTTCAACCACGGGACATATGTATAAGACAATGAAATCAATGGGATAGACGAATTTTTCCACTTGAACAAGAACATCTTCAACCACTCGTTTGGGGACCCTTAAACTCCAGTCTGAAAATTGTAATGTGATCTTTGTGGGTTTCATCTCGCCCACTCCAAGTTGTTCATATACGGAATAAGGAAGAAAGTTCATGCTTGCCTCCAAATCAAGTAAAGCTCTTTTGATTGTCTTTCCCCCAATTTTTACCGAAATAGTAGGACATCCAGGGTCCTTGAATTTGGGAGGGACGTTTGTTTGTTTTATGGAGCTCACTTTCTCTATAAGGAACACCTTCTTTTTCACGTTTAGCTTTCACTTAGTCATGCATAGATCTTTCAAAAATTTGGCATATGTCAGTATTTGTTTGATTGCATCCAAGAGAGGGATGTTTATCTTCACTTGTTTAAATACCTTATACACTTCGGTGTTCGAAGCAAACTTGGATGACACCCTCAACCGGTGAGGATAAGGGGCCAGAATAGGACAAGGTGAGCCACTTGGCTCATTAGCTTCTTTAGAGTTGGAACCCTCACCTTGGTTAGGGGGTTCCAGAACGATTGGATTACCAAGTTGGATGGGTGGAATAGATAATGTCAAAGGAGTGGAATCTTTAGGATGAAGTGTTTTATCGACTTCTTTCCCACTCCTTAGAACTGTAATAGATTTTGCATCCTCAAAATTTTGTGTAGGATTGGATGGACCAGACAAGAAATGAACTCCTTGGGGGTTTGGTTGTGGTTGGTCGGGAAATTTGCCCTTTTCTTGTTGCAACACCCCCAAGGCGTTCGTAAGCTTAGTGAGTTTCCCCTTTATATCCCCCAAAGCATTTCATTTTGCTCGTTGATGGAGAATTGTCCTTGCATGAACAATGCAAGGGTATCCTCAAGTGATGGCTTTGAAGGCCGAGCATAATTTTGTTGAATTTGTGGGGGATAATTCGGGGGTGGAGGTTGTGGATAAAAATGAGGTGGAATGGGAGCATATTGGGGTGGATTAGGAGTTGGGGGCAATGGTTGGCTATAGCCCGGAGGTGGTCTTATTTGTGGGGCTTGAGTTGGTTGATTGCCCCATTTGAACGCCGGATGATCTTTGAAACCCGGGTTATATGTATTTGAGAATGGGTCATACCATTGGTTAACAGCATTCACCTCCGCTTGCCCGGTCCCTTGGAGAGTCTCCTTGAGAACTGGTAATGCGGGACAATCACGAGTGATATGACCGCTAAGGTCACATACGACACACAACTCATCAACTATAGCCACCAGGGCTATGCCACTTACTCTATTCAACTCTAGAGCCTCCATCTTTCGAAAAAGTTGATCAACCTTTTTGTGAAGGTCGCTCTTTTCCATTAATTGGAAAGAACCGAAAGAACTAGTGGGAAAGTTTGGTCTAGACCTATTGGAAGGGTCCGAATAGTCCCAAGATTGATTATTTTCCACTAATTTCTCCAAATTCTCCCATGCCTAAATGAGACTCGTATCAAAAAACTCACCGTTGCACATTGTGTCTATGAGTTGGCAACTCACTTGCGAAACGCCGGAATAATAATATCCCACCTTTTGGTGTTCCTCGAACCCATGGTGGGGACACAATTGCAATAGCTCCTTAAACCTCTCCCAATAAGTATAGAATGTCTCACCTTCCTTCTCCTTGAAGGTTTGAATTTGGAACATGAGTTGCCTAGTTCTATGGATAGGAAATAATTTTTATAGAAATGTTATTGCAACTCATTCCAACTTCTTATGGATTGGGGTTTCAATGTGTTAAACCAACTCTTAGCCTTGTCCTTTAGAGAAAAAGAAAAAATCTCGAGTCAAACAGACTCTTTTTGTCCATTATGGCTAATAATTGTCCCCATGATTTCATCAAACTCTCTCATGTGTGCGTATGCACTCTTATGGTCATTTCCATGGAAATGAGGGACCAATGAGATGTGGTTCGTCTTAACATTGAAAGTATTTGCGGTAAGTGTAGTTGGAAGGACTACACATGATGATTGTGCAGTGCGTTCGGGATTCAAGTAATCCCGTATAGTCTTTTCTGGTGGGTCCGCCATTTGGATATTAAAAGAAGGATTGTCTTCTTCTTCTTCCGGGAGTGGAAGATCTAGACTTACTAGTCAGTTATGGTGATCTCTATGATATGATCGCATACACCAAGCACTAACTGACTAGAGAAGATCACAACTAACTCTAACTTAAATAACACCGCTCCCCGGCAATGGCGCCAAAAATGCTTGACCTTTTTAAAGATGTTTCCCAAGCGTAGGAATGAGAATAGTCGCGCATAATAATACCCGGTAAATACGGGATCGAATCCACAGAGAACGAAATTGTTATTCTTGTTTTGAGTTAGATTACGTTGATTGATTTAGCGATAGGACGCTAGCCTTGATTTTTATAATGTTTTGATTATACTAAATTATACTACGTTGATTAAAACTTGTTATTAAGGAGGGTTAAGCCAATGAATATTGGTTACCCTAGGCCTAGGAAATTTATATCAACCTCAATTACTCGAACTTAGGCCATGTCTAGGCCATCGTTCGGAAGATAACACATGGAATATTTGAAAGGGACATATTTAAGGTTTTACAAGGGGATACCTTATTAAAAACATTTAATACAACACTTGGCGGGCCATCGCTCAAAGCATCACGTATGCCAAGAAACTTGTCTACACAAGATCAAAGAGATTAACACCTACAAGCTTTGACCTAATTTAGAGCTACACCCCAAGTTAAACTCAATTCTATCCATGGAAAACTAGAGGCATGTGAAGTAACCTAAGCCATGGAGTAACCCATATCCATGGCTTTCCCTATCACTACTCACACATATATGAAATACAATTCATTTGTTCCAAACCTAGAATTAAAGACATGAAAAGTTGTTAACAACTACAAATATAAAGTACATGAGAAAAGAGAGAATTTCTTATCTCGATGGTTAATGAATACCAAAAGTCTTGAATCTCAAAGTAAGATAGCTAATAAAGAGGGGGAGATACATGAGAGAAAGGGAGGTAGAGAGAAGTTAGAGCTTCCATTGTTAGAACAAAAAGAAATTACATAATATGAAGGTTAGGGCACCCAAAACTGGGGTTTCCCTATTTATATGTCCCTACAATAATTACAAAAGTGGATAAAAATGCCCCCAACCGTATACAAAACACTTAGGAAAATCTGCAAATTTTAGCCAAGGGACCGGTCCCCAGTGTAAATTTTTCCCTTCCAAAAGCTTCTGCTCAAAATCCGTCCAAGAGCTGAGGCAAGGGACCGGTCCCCAATGGTATGGGGGACTAGTACCCGCTGGAGTTTTCCACATCCCAGGAATTACTGTCCAAAAGCCATCCAAAATTTGAGTCAAGGGATCGGTCCCCAACGGTACGAGGGACCGGTACCCGCTGGAGATTTCCATTTCCTAGGACCTACTGCTCGAAATTGGGTTAATTTTCCCTTGAAGGGACCGGTCCACGACGGTTTAGGGGACTGGTACCTACTGCTGAAACTGCTACTTTTGATAGAAAATGCTTTGTCCATGGTTCCAACGTGCCCACAACTCTTCTGGCTCGTCCTTGTCACTTCACCGTGCCATGCAATGTCTTTGGCCGGCATCTTGAAGTCGACATGGATCACTGTGGAGCTAACTAATCCATTTCATTACAATTTCCTGAAAATTATTCACAAACTACCAAAAGCATAAACCATGCGTAATTTAGAGAATATTGGTTGTCGAAGATCAAAAACAGGATGATAATTGGCCTCTTAAGACTACAAAATTAGAGGCCAATCACAATGCTCCATCCTCATTCAAACCAAATTTCACTCCCAAAGATTTCAAATCAGAAAAGAAAATCACTTTAATACCTTTTAAACAAGATAATTTCCCAGATGTTGTTTTTCTTAGCACATTAGCTACAACATTAACTTTACCCGGATGATAAAGAATAGTGCAGTCATAATCCTTGATTAACTCTATCTACCGACACTATCTCAGATTAAGATCCTTTTGAGTAAATAAATACTTTAGACTCTCATAATTAGTGAAGATCTTACAAGTTTCTCCATACAAATAATTCCTCCATTGTTTTAAAGCAAACACAATGGCTGCCAATTCAAGATCATGTATAGGATAAGCTCATTCATGAGTCTTAAGTTGCCTCGAAGCATATGCAATTACCCTTCTATGTTGCATTAAAACACGTCCCAACCCTTGGTGCAAAGTGTGGTGGCTTTTCCCAGACTGCCAGGTATTCGATAGAACTCCTTCGGCAACTTGGCGGTCGGCAACGACACTGGAACTTTGTGTGGTCCAACCTGCAAGAATAGATGGGATCCTCCTACTTGGCTCCTGCAAAACAAGGGTTAGTGTAACACCCGTCTCAGAACATCAGTGTGCAAATTTAATTTAAGCGAGCTTAATTCCTTAATATAATGCTTAGAGTAAATGATTTGTATGATTATTGTGTTTTTGGAGCACATTTGATTAGTGTTTAATCATAATGAGGTTTGAGGAGTTGGTTTTATTTTAGAGAATTTATAATTCATATTCTTTGGTTTTTGGCCCAATGAAGTCATGTAATTCGAAATATGTTAGGTATAGTGGTAATTGTATTTCGAAATATGCAAGTTCTGTACCTATTCAATTGATGAATATTGAAATATAGGATAAGAGGGGAGTGTTTGTATTTCGATATACAAGGGTTCTATTCTAACTCATTTGTTTTGCATCTCAAAATATAGGATGTGGATATGGGTTGTATTTTGAAATAAGAACTTTCTGTGTAAAAATCAATTGGACCAGAATGTCTATATTTCGAAATAGGAAAGATGAACCAATCAAAATATGAAATGCTACAGGTGTTGAGTTAAAATGAATCGGTGGATTTTGTAAGAGTTCATATTTAATGAATCGGTGGGAAGAGAGAGAGAGAGAGAGAGAGAATAAGTTCACATAATTCTCTCAAAACAAACCATTTGAGAGTGAGAATATACACAGAAAATTATAAATAGAGAGAGAAGACCAAATTGTTCGTAGAAGTGGGGTTCGAGTGTAATCTTGAAGGAATTGGTTGAAATCAAGTCCGTAGAATCAAATACACAAGTAAGTGAAGTGTATCTAATTCATGTATGTTGTTTAATTTGAATAATTTATGGGTTTGAGAATGAGTTATGCATGTTCTTCATAAAATTTCATAGAAAGTGGGTTTGTATGGATTTTGTTGGAATATGTTGAACTCAATGGAATTAAGTGGTTTTGAAAATATAATTCCTTGATATAAGTGGAGAAATAATCATAGAA
>NMUG010006811.1:0-12388 GCA_002855965.1 Monotropa hypopitys | reverse complement strand
TGCGTAGCCACGAGGGGTACTCGTTTGTTTTCTGGGACTTCTTTGAATTCTAACACTTCTTCCACAGCGAAGAGCCAGTCTAGAAAATCTTCTGGTTTCATTCCTCTGTGAAACTCTGGGACATCAATTTTCAAGCCAGCTTCCCATTTTGAAGGAGGGACTGGCGCCTCTTGCTCCTCACGTCTGTAAGGAAGATGGGGGCGTCTCTCCTACCTCCTGTCAGGCTCATCTCTAGCGAAGGGATTCTCCTCATCGTCTCCATAGGTGTGGTCCGATTCCACCTCCTCCTCATGAGGATTTGGTTGTCGTTGTGGACGAGGGGTGTGTTGGGGCTGGAGTTGGAGTTGCATAGCAGCCACACTCGCTGCCAGGTTCTCCACTGTCTGCTGGAGCCTGTCGAGTCGATCCTCTTCAATCTCCTGGGCTGGTCATCTTCTGGGAGCCATGGATTCAGGGGTGAAACTTGAGCTCTCTGTTAGGAAGCGAAACGAGGGGCTCTGATACCAACTGATGCAGCATGGTTTGCACGTTGCAGCCGTCGATTACTCAAACACAGCGGAAATAATGAATAGTAGAAAAGATGACCGAAAAGGGATGAAGAACAAAGGGCTAAAACAGGATGCTTCCGTTGAATCCGAAGATTGCCGGTGTAATCCCCTTCCTGAAGTCTGTTGATTGGCACACCAATACCAGAATCAAGGCTCGTCGATCTGTTGATCTCGCGCACGAAATACCAGAGGGACGGCTTCAAACTCGATCGTTGATTCTCACAGAGAATACCGAAAGGGAATGGGGTTGAACAAGCAATCTCTGCTGTCAATTTCAATATTCATTCAAAAAGTTCTCTCTTCAGTACAAGAGCCTCCATTATATAGGACGGCTATGAAAACCTACAAAGGGAAAGAAACCCTAAGTACAAAATATGGGCCACGACAAGATTAGGCCCAAGAAGGAAAGTTCTAGAAACCTACACATTGGTTAATTAAAAGAAATAAGAAAGACAACGAAATAAGGAAAAGACAAAATGCTTAAAGTATGTGGGTCCAGGCAAGGAGCCTCTTCCGCACAGAGAGAGGGAGTGCCGAGATGAATTGGTCCTTGGCCGCACTGATGGGTTGCCGCGCAAGGAATTGCTGGAGTAGCCGTGCTGAAGTCAGGTGCGTGGAAAAAAGGTATTTCACCCCATCAGTTAGTCGAAAGTGATCGTCTGGATGAGCCGGTCACTGTGGCGCAATTGGATTCCCAAAAGGAGGCTTGGCCGAGCTCAAGATCAGAAAAGAACGGGTTGATGCCTGGGTGGCCGTACTCGGAATCTCAGTTCGGGGAATGTCTTCCATCAAATGTTTCAGCGCGGCTCCACGTGTCCTGGGTCCATACGTTCTTAAGTACGCTTCAGCCGTGCTGTCTGCATCACAACTCCTTGGCAAGGAATGAGAATTCGTACCTAAAAATAGAGGGATAGAAAAACCTAGTAGTGATAATCTATAACCAAATATCTCTAAAATTCAGATAAAAAGGTGCGAGTGCGAGAAAAGTAAAGTATGAATGCAATGAGCACCTTTTTTATATCTTTAAATACCATTTGGTTCTTATAACATTTTCCAAATCCTTTTTTTCTCTCCACAATATCCAATTTATCAATTTCATAAGACTTTTCCAAGAATCACTCAACTTGACTATATCAAGGAGTTTCCTTTTCAAAACAATTTCATTCTCTTCCAAAAATCCAATTTCTTTTCATTCCATTAGAATTTCTTTCAAGAAAAAACCAAGGAGATTGATATTTTTTATTAATCATCTCAACCTTGACGAAACAAAGGAGGAAACTATCAAATTCTACATCTTCTCAACCTTAACGAAGTTAAGGGAGCCACGTATCATAATCAACTTTTTATTACTAGATTTATTAGGTTTAGGCTAATTCTGCAGTAGGAGTTCATCAACTAATCTACCCGTAAAGCTCCTCGTATTACCCAACCCGTCGGAAGGGCGCAGTCAAACCCCCATTGCATAATGTCGTGGGTACATACCCACCTAAATAATCAAAATTCCCAAATAGTATATAGCCAGTCCAATTGCTCTATCATGTTTAGGACAATTAAAACATTCGATTTAATTCTTCAATTGATTAGGGCATCAATACCTCCTAATCCCACATATTGACCAAAACATGATTTTAATCAAATTGATTTCAAAACATTGATTTTTAATAGTCAATAAGGCCATAAGGCCACTTTTAAATAATCAATTTCAATCCAATTTCAATATCCCAACAAGACCCAAATTAGGGTTTTCATGAGAATTGGGGATTTCATCAAATTATCAAACTTGGAACTAAGACTTCTAAGTAACTAAGGTATATATTCAAGATTTCTTCCAGTGAGAATGATATCATCAACATAAATCAGAATAAGAACAATACCATCATCATTTTTCAAAGTAAATAAAGAGTTATCAGCCCGACTCTGTATAAATCCTTGTTCTTTGAGAAATCCAGAAAACATAGCAAATCATGCTCTTGGAGATTGTCTCAGACCATACAAAGCCTTATTTAACTTGCAAACATAAGTTGGATGGTCATTATTCTTGTACCCAAGAGGTTGCTTCATATACACATCTTCTTCAATTTCACCATACAAGAAAGCATTAGCAACATCTAGTTGTCTAATATACCACTTATTTATAATAGTTAAGCTTAAAACTAGTCTAATGGTTAGTTACTTAATGATAGGACTAAAGGTCTCAGAGAAGTCTAGTCCTTGATATTGCTCATTTCCATTGGCTACTAATATCGCTTTATATTTTGCCACTGAACCATCAGGGTGTCTTTTATTTTTGTAAATCCACTAACACCCTGTTACATTTGCACTAGTGGGTGTAGGAACCAATGTCCATGTTTGTTGATCAACAAGTGCTCTATATTCTTTAGCCACAGCTTTTTTCCAAACATCACGCTTTATAGCTTAAAAAATGAGTACGTTCTTGTAAAGTTAAAGAAGACTGAACTCTAATAGCAGTTAAACTGATAGGATTGTTCTTTTGTTTAGATCTAGTAATCATATAATGACTAGAATCAGAATTGACATCACTTTTAGACTTAGTGATCATATGATGAAGAGGATGAGAGTTAGATAGAGTGGATTTAGAAACTCTAAAATCTTGAGTATTAAGAATAGATGCAGAAGTAACAAATGTTCTTCCATAAATGAAAGATTAATTTTCTAGTAAAGCATTTTGATTAGAATTGAATACCCTGTTTCTACCAAAAACATAATGTTCATACTCAAAATATTGATCAGAAGTACCTCCTCTACCAGAAATATAGTACTGATTCTTCGATAAATCGGTAGGAGTTGATGTAGAAATAGGATTCACGGGAAATTGAACTACAACATTATCAAATATTGTTAAAGGAACATTAAATGAAGTAGGAAGGATGAAGTCTAAATCAAAAGTGATTTCAACAGAGCCAGAATAAGGATAAACATTTTCAACAAATTTCACATGTCTTGAAATATATACTTTGTGATTTTAAGGATCATAACACCTGTATCCCTTAGTGTTTTCAGAATATCCTAGAAAAACACAAGACTTGGACTTATGAGTAATTTTATTTGACACATAGGGTTTTAGCCAAGGAAAACAACTACAACCAAAAGGCTTTAATGCAAAAAATCATGTTTTTTATGGAACAATAGTGTGAAAGGAATCAAATTATACAAAGAGGTATGGGGCATTCTATTAGTTAGATTCACTATTGTAGTCAAAGCTTCTAGCCAATGCGTTGTGGGTAAACCAGATTGAAGTAAAAGAGCAACAGTGGTGTAACACTACCAAAATTTTAAAATCAATTTGTTTAGAAGTGTTAATTGGGTAAAGAGTATCAATACAAAAGGTAAAGCAACTAACATCCATGCCACACTACCCATTCACATAATTATTACAATAAATGATCTACGCTAAAATGAAATTAATATGAAGGGATGTGAATAGGGTTTTATAACACAACCCTGTACAATAGTGCATCAACTAAAAACAAAGGGCCAAAATAGGATTTTATAGGATAATCTTGTACAAGGCGGCCTTAAGAAATAAAAGATGTACAATAAACGAAATGAAAACAACATGACCACTACTGTCCATTCTATCTTCAAGTCCTATAAAGGATCCAGTAGCTATCCCAAGTCAAGGGAACAAATACCTACAAAAGTAGAGGGTCAGGCACCACCGTCTGGTAGAGAAAATCTATCTTCAAATGTCTATAACATTGGGGTGCAAGTGTGTGATGATGCAAGGAATGCAAGTGATGCAATGCGATGGATCTCAAAGCTTTAAAAAATGTAAACCACAATTTTATTTTCAAAAAACTCAAAGGTGTCCAACCACATTTTCTAATGTACAGCCTAAACAAGGCATATGAAGAAAAGTGTCCGAGTACCACTTCCTACACAGTTCAAACGACTCATTTCCGTTGTTTCAAACGTGTGTTACTTGTGTCCATATTTCCATCATTTCCCATGTTCACTTCACATATTACTTCCACACCTTATAGAATAAGGGAAATGATCAATAATATAAGAGTTTTTGGCTAATTCCGTATTAGAGGCTCATCAACCACTAAACGTATAATTCCTAGTGATTCCCTGACCCATCAGGAGGGCCCAGTCAAACCCCCATTGCACAATGTCATGAGTGCTCGCATTAGCCACCCAAGGTACAACAACCCGGTATAATAGCCAACTCAATTTCCCATTCCACATTTTATTCCTAGTATAGAGTAAGGGACAACGGCCTAAGTGTTAAATCCCCATATAGGGTCCAACTCACATTCATACGTCAATTCATTCATTTCGCGAGATCTAGGGCAAACATCATCCTAGTTGGCGTCTAGACCAATGATCCAATTTATTTCAAAAATCATTTGGTGTAACTCACATAATCAAATTTCGTGACAAATGTGTTGATACACTATATTGACCCACCAATTTCTCATTTCCATCAAAATCAAGTAGAAGCCCCAAATAAATTTAGAGATCAAAAGTTCGGGTTTCGTCAAATTTGAGGATTTTCGCAATCAAGTGTAGAATCGATCAATTGACTTCCTAGGGAGTTCGTAGAGACCCTAGAACATGTGTGTATCCAACCAATTGACAAGTGTATCAACTCATAAACATGAATTTCGCAAAGGTGAGTAAATCGATGCAATTCAACGAGTTCGCAAGGGGGAAAAGGAGAACACCAATATTACACACGAGAGGGATAGAAAAACTCTACCTTGGTCAGAGCTCCGGTGACCACCTCGCCGGAAAACGCCCAACATGATGCCATGAACCAAGCTCACCAACACGAAGCCCTCGTGATGTTCTATGACAATCACTAAGACCAAAACCCACATTAACCACCAACAATCCATGAAACACGGAGAGAAGGTACAAGCTAGGGTTTGGAGAGGGAGAGAAAGACTAACCAATCAAGAATGATCCATGGCTGCCACTGCATAGAGGGAGAGGCATAGATCAACGTTAGTGAAGGGGATTTGGCTTGAATCCAAGTGGCTTGGTTGTTTGGGAGGAGAGAATGGAGAGAATAGGCATAGAGTTGAGAGAAAATCGGAGAGGAAGATAGAGGGAATGAGTTTTTGCCCCAAAAATAGGTTTTCCCCGAACTTAAATCGCGCATAGCTATGTCTTCGTCTAGATGGGAGAACCTTTGTCACGCCCTGGATTTTTAAACCATTTTTTTGAATTTATTAAATGGGGAACAAACATGGATCATCGTAAAAGAGAACAAATTCTACTTAACCACACATCCCACGACTAATATGCTCAAAAATCCGAGAGTGAATAGATAACCACAAACGTATGTTCCAAACCATAGAATGTGTAGAAGAGAATAAGATGTCAATGTATAAGTTATTACAAAACATAAGTCTAGTACAACCCTCAAAGTGGGGCATTTTCCAAAATTAAAATAGTGCATGAGTCTTGAAGAACAACCAAAGCCCTACAATCTTCAAGGATCTCCCAAATCTTCAAATACCAAACTCTTTCCTGTGGAACCTAAAAAAAGGGACGTGTCACACCAAAGTAGGAAATATCTATAACTAACATGTTAATAGTTGGCGTGACGATTGTGTGCCATGAATATGGAAGAATATATACGATGAACATGAATGAACTACAACATGCATGGGAATTGATCCCACTATGACACACATCAACTACTTGCAATAAAAGAGTATGAACACATATCGGGAAGAGAGTAGCAAGGCAATTGCTGTAACGTATACATATGTTTAATTTCATTTCTCTTTGTTCACTAAACATAGTAGTGAGTCCAACCATATTCCAAGGCTTGCATAGCATCATAACAAGGGAATTACATCTATTATACATTATAGCTCAAATATACCTTTCACATTTTCAAACACATTTTGTCTTTACATTTTGGACCCTTGGATCATTTTGATTTTGATCCAACAGATCAGATTAAATTTGTACACAAGCTAACCCTAATCTCTTACCAACACAATAAATCCCCCTCGATTTATACAAAAGTCACCCCTGTATAAAAAAGCCCCCAGAAAAATACATCACACCCATACATCGCCTGGACACATCCACCGCCCAAAGCACATTGTAGCATGCCTTTTCCCCTCCCCATACGCATGCCACTGGAAGCATCAGTTCCCCACAAAAATCCACCGCCCAAAGCACACTGTTAAGAAACATTTTCGGGACTATTCTCTCTTCTTCCACTCAAATCCCGTGCTCCTCCTCCCTCCCCTTCGTAGCCGACGATCGAGAGAGACTCCGACGACCGAGAGAGAGACGCCGACGATCGAGAGAGAGACCATTGATTCAACTCAGTTTGATTAGAATTTTCTTCACTCTCTGTTTGATTATCGCATTCTCACCAGATTCAACTCAGTTAGATTTTCACCATCATCTTCACCCTCTTTCCAACTGCGTCCTCAATCGACGATTCACAGAGTCAATCACGTTAGATCGACTAGGATGCAACTCGGCCTGGGTTAAATCACTTCAAACCAGGTTAGATCTGGCGATTAACGACATTGCAGAGAGGGATCTAAAACCAAGGAAGCGACGAGTACATCTCCCTGTTCGGAATCGGTCGTCCACAGAGTCAGGTCTACATCATTGCTGTACGAGAACAATCCTGGAACCACTGGTCAAGCGAGTTTCCTTTCGAGGAACGTTGGTGATGGGTGGTCTTTTAGCATGGTGGATTGTTTGGAGGTTCCTTTCGAGGAACATTGGTGAACTTGACCAGGGAACGAGTCGTCCATAAGTGTCAGACTTCCTTAAGAATTGTCCAAGGGAATATCTATTCACAACCACTTAATTGCTAAATATAACCCACGTTTTTTTTGTACACTTCGGAAACTAATTTTCGAATGATTTTTTCACATTTTTTTGAACTGTTCGGATTTTAATTTCCGAAATGTTTTGAACACTTCGGAAACTAAAATCCGAAATAACCTATTTCATTCGGAAGTTAGTTTCCGAAGGAAAAAACATGAGCTATATTTAGCAATTAAGTGGTTGTTAATAGAACCACCATTGTCCCAATGGTTGGATGGTACAGACCATAATCGTATGGGTACAAAAATAGGGATATAATTGCCGTGCAGAAATTCCAAAATCAACAGCTAATTGTTCCATCAAGAGGTACTTGATCTCTGGACCTTGGTAGGCTCGGCTCACATAGAAGACCAACTTCTAGACCCTGACTTCTTCTCTAACTAGGGATGAACTGATGATGTGATCTGATACTACTAAGTATAGGTAGATATCTTCCTCTGGGATGCTGCAAGGAGTGATGTCAAGCTTACCTCCATCATTGCTATGCATCAATTAATGATATTATTGATTGGTATATGCAATTGTTTTATTTTGTACTAGCAGGACTCAAGAACGCAACAAAGCTCAATTCGATGTTAGTCTCTTTTTCTCTCTCTCTCTCTCTCTCTCTCTCTGAGATTTCTTGAGTAATTGCGTAAGGGACATTGGTTTGGTCTTTTTTATTTTTTGAATTTTTGGGGTGTGATGTAAAGAATATTGATCTAATGGGAATTGGATTTTTTGGATGATATAACAAATACTTGCTGTGATTTTCTTTGATGGGTATTTTAATTCTTGAATAATTTTGAAGAACATGTTGAAATCTTTCAAGTGTTTTCTAAAAATTTGGGTTTCTCTGATGGGGAAAATCTATTCATTCTTTGCACTTATGGATATTTCCCCAAGGTACATGTCTATTTATTCTTTGCACTTCAAACATTTCGCCACTGTTCCAATTATGAAAGTCATCCACATTTTGGCCTTTCATATTTATTAGAAGTTTGGGGAATACACTACGTACGTGAACACTAAATTCTAAAAAATTGAAGGATTAGTAATAGTGGCTGGTTGTAATTTTCTCTTACTTTACTATTTTACCCTTCAATTACTATAAATTTGAAACATTTTAAGAGTAATAAAATATTTTTAAGAGATTCTTTCGGAAATGAAAAATATCCATAGAGCTTCATATTTAGAGGGAGTCCAAAATGAACTCTCCCTTTATATATTAGAATAGATTTTATTGAATTTTTCTTTTTGTAGTACATGGAGCAAAAAGCACAATTAGTGCTACCCTAGATTCGGTTCTGATCTATAGCGCTAGAGGTAATGTGTGAAGTGTATTTATTGATTTAGTGTAACTTCTTATAGTTTATGCTTTATGCACTTATGGGATCGATGATTTTTAAGTTCTAAATGCACTAGAGTTATGTATGATTTGTCTATAAGGTATTGTTTGGTTGACTCGAATAATTTTGAGAAGGAATTGAATGGTTAATTGGCCATTTGTTGGTAGGAGAGGGAAGTATTTCACAAACACAAAGCACAAATCAATTTATTTGAGACACACAATCACATTCCAATCACCCCGTCTGATCTTCCTCTCATCGCCTTTCCTGTCTCTGAATTACCGTGAGGAAAACCCCATCTGGGCTTCCTCTTATTGTCTCACCTCTATGTGAATTACCATTAGAAAACCCCCATATGGGTTCTCTCCCCCACAATTACACAACATAATACATATTTAATTTTAACAAATACATGCATGCTTACATAGCAAAGTCCACACATGCTTAAATAATAAAGAAGAAATTTTGAAATTTTGAAAGTTCTTAAATTTTCCTGTCCAACAAAAAATCAATGTACACTCTGTTTAACTTCTTTACATTCACTGTTTAACAAATACACGCATGCTTATAGAGCAAAATCCAAAGCTCGGTTTCCCTTTCCAAAGTCCCGTAAAATCAATTCACAGCCTATATTTCTTGGGAATCATTTTCTTTGCCTAAAAATATTCACTCGATTTCCCTCTCCAAAATCACCCTTCAGACCTAATTTCACGGATCAAGTGCCTTCAGGCACGGGCAATTTACTAGTCATAAGTATATTCCGTAATCACGTATCGTCAATAGTCACGTAGTGTCAAATGTCATCGCGTATCGTATCCGTCATTTCCAAGAATGTTGGAAGGGTTAACGTTACCCCCATTATGCACAATGTCGTGGAGGGAGCGACCCTCCTGAGAACCCCATCATAAGTCCGTTCTCATCAAAATCCTAGCCTAAAGCTAGTATGCCCAAGGAGTATCTAGTCCTTTCCTGTGTCAAGTTCCTACCCATAGGCTAGTATGCCAAAGATTTACCAAGGCCTTACTCGTATAGATCTCCTAGCCATAGGCTAGTATGCCAAGGGTAACCCAAGACCTTTTTCATGACAATCTCCTAGTCATTGGCTAGTATGCCAAGAGTGGATCGAGGCCTTTCTCAAATAGATTCTCAAGTGTATCGTTAAGGCAATTTCATTAGTTTTACATTGAATGTAATATATGTCTCATGCCCACTTATCTATGATTCCGTATACTTAATTTCACGTGAGGGACTTCAATTTAACCGTTCAATGTCTGTAGGGTCAAAACCCCCAATTCTCCTAACTTAGAATATCATGAATTTTAGGGCTTTTCACATGTGAATCTACAAAATCAAATTGAACTTGCTAATTGGTACATATGACCCAAGGAACTCTATTACCCTTACCAATTTCATCATAAGTCCACAAGTCATAGGTTAAATATCATTATATACTAAATCACAAAATCCCTCTGTTAACATACACAAGATTAAGTAAGGGGAAGGGTAAGCACAACCAAAAACATGAATATCCATAGATAAATCCTACCTTGGAGTAGTTTAGAAAAATCCTAGAATCCAAAATTGGAAGAATAACGAATCTGTGGTATGTCAGGCGTAGATCGGGAGCCGTAGACCAATGTTACTTCACGAACTTTCTTGATTTGAGCCTTCTAAGGCCTTCAAAACCAAGGTTTTCCCTTGGTCTCCAATGGAGGTTGGAGGAGAGAGAGGAGAGAGAGGAGAGCTAATTAGAGAGGGATAGATATGAGGTTCTGTGTAAAATCCCGAATTATAGAAGCCTTATATAGCCCCACTAGTTAAAAGACCAAAATACCCTTTATTAAACACGATTTTAAAGTTTCAGTCGACTTTCGTCCGGACGAAGGTGAGGTGTCGTCCGGACGACGCCACCTGATGCAACCCAGCAACCCTTCGGGGATCTTGGTCCGAACAAGTGTGAGGGTGGTCCGGATGAACATCACCTAGTCCAAAATTCTTCTCCCTGTCATCGTCGTCCGGACAAGCCCAGTGTTGATACCCAATTTTGACCCAACTTCCGAAGTTAACAAAATGGTCAAACCAGTCTCCAAGCATTTTCAGACGCGATTCCGGGATGTCAAGACCCTCCGCAAATAGTGCCGACATCAGCCAGCGACAATGCAGCAACGAGCCGAAGCCAATAAAATGTTGAGAAATATTTGTCCGAAGTCAGAATTTTAATCCGACCAAAGGAGCGAGACGAATAGTAACCGAACAGCCGACAGAAATCCTCTTTACATGCTTCATGCCCCGGAATCAACAGAATTTCACATGAGCATCCGAAATCATGTTTAGGAATGGAAAGTCAACGGTAATTTCGTTACAGGAATGTATGTGTAAAAATTAAATCCGTCCGAGCAAAATTCAGAATTTAGTCGAAGCGCCGCACCGTTCATTGTTACCGCGACGACAAGACGACGTTAGAATTGAGCAAAAATAATTTTCATTAGAAGCATTTGAAGAGGCGAATATTTACTGATAAACCAAATCGACGGATAAAAAGCAGTTCAAGGCGCAGCGTCATCTCCCGGTCAGAGCAGAAAGACCGGTTTCCAAAGAATTTCAGAAAAGTGTCCGGAACAATCCCGTGATAATTTCTAAATTCGTGATTTAATTCAAGCATCGCAAATATCTACTTCAAATTTTCAGAGACGGAGCCGAGCATAGGGCCGAGCAAGCGCATATCAAGGGTCCGGATCAATTTTTGGACCCGAGAAGACTTTGGATTTTCTTTTTCATTTTAATTTTATTACATTTATGATTTTCGGCAGTTGATTTGACATCAAATCCAGCCTCACACTCAAGCCAAGACACAAAATCTGATTTGCTGCGCACTTCCCAATAAAAAATGGGATTTTTCAACATGTCGCATCTATAGCCCATTTCTATAAAAAAAAACCTCTCCCCTCTTGGGAGAGGACCCTTAGCTATTCCCTCACAAAATTTCTCTCTCAAACATAAGTCCAATCCGGGCAGAAGCCTTCCAAAACCAAAAACCCTTACCAAAAATCTTCTTAAAAATCCCTAACCCCATTTCCAAGCCCTAAAACCATATCTCCCTCAAGAACAACCTTTGTTCTTGAGCAAATCTTTTTCCCCAAGCCAAAATCCAGCAACCAAAAGTCCTAGCTACCAAATCCAAAGCTCCAAAAATCATCAAACCTATACCCGAAAACCCGAAACCAACCAAACGCAGCCGAACCTCTGCCGAAAATTCTAAAACTTCTCTCATTCTTCTTTTTTACTTGAGTCGTTTTCTCGGTATAGACGTTACATCCTATACTCTAGTATTAGTATCGACTTCGGTCTCGATACTATACTTTATTATAGTTTACGGAACTTACCGATAGAAATTCGAACTCCCGAAATTGTAATTAAAGACAAGGTAATGATATAAAGGAAATTTTTTTTGATATCTTCTTTCTCTTTCATTTTTATTTTCTCCTTCTTTTACCCGCTGCGATGTAAACATCAAGGCGAAGAAGACACGGTTTCATAGTATATCCCGGTTATCGGTACTTGTACGGCTATGCCTACTCCGATATTTCCGGCGAGAAAACTATCGAAAACGTTTCTTTCACTTATATATATAGAACATATAAAATAAAGAAAAAGACCATTTGCGTCTTTCTCCTC
>NMUG010006810.1:0-12389 GCA_002855965.1 Monotropa hypopitys | reverse complement strand
GTTAAAGTAAGGGTAGATGAGCCCATGTGATTTTTTTTAGGCAACAGTGTCGTTTATCAAGTTGTGAGGTGTGAGTTGAATATCATGTTTTAACGTTGAGAGTTTAAGGTTTACTCTCGAAGGTAGAGAGTTGTGGGAGTGGTATGAAGGTCAAATTATTTAAGTGTAAACACTTCGGTGTTGATTTGGTGTATGAGACCTGTAAGTTACCAGGAAGCTGGAATAGAGATAAAATTAGCCTTGAGTACGTATATGCGAAGTAATATGATATGTTATTTCTGGTTCTTGAGTGAAGGGTAGGTGATTGAAGCTATGAGTAGTCGAGATTGTTAGTGACTAAAGATTTCCGAGTGAGTAATGGATTTTGGGAAATCCGGGGATGCTATTTAGCTTAAATAGTGTTAATCGAGCTTTGGGTGCCTATAAGAGAAGAAATATTTTATTTATGTTGAAACTGTTGTGGGGAGTTAAAAATAATGGTGGCTTGAATGGTGGAAGAAAGATTATGGGGAACGAATGTGCGGTAAGATCGTGAGTATTGTGAAAAGTGTTGATGTCTGACCTCGTCGATATGATTGAGTTGTCATTTGGAGCTATCGAGGTAAAGCATGTTGAAGGATAGTAAATAAGTTCCATCGTGATTTAAGAGGGTAAAGTTGGGTGAAGGGAGTAATAGAAATTCCTTAGTAATCCTCAAACACCCAAGTATTTTCAATTCAATAAGAATCTTATAAATTTCTATTCTATGAAATTTACTCTTTCAAAACCAAACTTCCAAGAAACTTAGGGATCAATATGATTTATAAACCCTTGATTGATCTCTCGCTAAAAGGAATGATCCTTGAAGTGGGGTTTTGCTTTCTGATCTTTTATGGCTAAATCCTTCACCTGACTGCACAAATAGAAAACGTTAGGCTAACGGCAATACTGTCGGTGAACCCTCTGATGATTAAGTCAGCAAGAGCTCTAGAGAGAGCAATTTGACAAAGTTTTGGCTAGGGATACAATGTACCTCAAATATGAATGCTTTTCTCCTTTTATAGAATCATCGGTGAGTGGCTGGTACGCGCTTCGGTGCGAGTGAACCTCCAACCTGACTCTTTGGGACAGTACACTTGTCCTGTCTGTGTGCGTGGGCGACTGAGTGGCAGGTCGGTTCCCAACAACATTTGGTGTTTGGAAAGCTGAAAAAGGGACTGACATGTTCTAGGAATCCCGAAAAGTTGATTCCCTGTTAGGCGTGTGCCTACTACGAGCAGGAAATATGGGATGATGTCCCTTAGGAGAATCTCCCCTGCAGTTGAGGCTACACACTGTCTGGCCGAAGGGTCACCTTTGGTACCCTGCACCGTCGGCCGGGAGCTGTCTCGGGCAGTGAACCTTCTGTACCGAAGTAAGCCCAGGGAACCCCCACCGTCAGCTCTACACCTTGGTTGGTCGCTTGACTTCTGCCTAGTGAGCTGGACCTCAGTCTGGACATCCACAACTCTGGTCTCTCTTCTCAATTCGGCCCCCAACAATAGCCCCTCAACCCCTTTGGCTGAGACATCTTAGACGAAGCGGGTTGACTTGTATCCAGGAAGGACCTACCGAAGCCATAGGGATGTGTTGGTACCGAAGAGGCATGATCGGACCTATCCCCAATGTGCCTGGGGATCTAAGCTTTTGACAATCTGATAACTGTCACTTTTAGATATGATTACATGTCACTTTTTGTGCCACTACACTTCTGTCAAGATGTCACTTCAGCATGTATCAGCCCCAGACCTGAACAGGCGCATGAAAGGATGTGATATGAATCCACGTGGCGCATTATCATTGGTCAGCACTATGGCTGATGTGACTGGTTACGCGTCCGGTTGTTCACTGGCGGTGACATTTTATTTTTCATTTAATGATATAATGAGTGATGTCGCCTAATTGGCTATCTCAGTCTGCCGATCACCCGCTCCTTTTCCCACCGAAAGCTTGGGCTATTTATACCACATCCTAGGGCAGGACACTCCCTCCATTTGCATTTGTGTAAAAGCTCTGCCTATCTCTCTATGTGATTTCCGATGACATTTCTACTAGCCTATTCTTCCCCTTCCATTCTTATGTACATTTCTGGGTTTTTCAGTGTTTGGCCCTTTGTTTTCCCTTATTTTTTTCCATGGATTTAAAGTTTTCCCCTTGGTTTGGCCATATGGTTAGCCCCCCAAGGCCTGTGAGGATGCCAGACTCCCATGTCTCCATATTTCAGTGCATCTTCCTTCCTGTTGATAGAGATGTATTGCCATGTCACTTGGTGGTTCGCCATCCACCTGGGTGTTTTCTTTCTTTGTGTTGAAACATCTGGGCTATTGCCAGACCGCCTAATGGTGCCTCTTTGCTTGCCTTTTTAGGTTTATTCATAGCGCCGAAGAAGCAATCTCACAAGTTCTGGATGCAACTATCTTTTGAGTCAGCCATCAGGGAGTTCGTAGAGGGGTATGACATACCGAACAATGTCCACATCTCCCTAGCCCCGGTCAATAATACAGAACCTGGACCGTTTCATATCCACGTCCCAATTAGAGCCATCATCGAAGGTGGCTTATGGTTTCCCTTCCACCCCCTGTTGAGTCAGTTCTTTGGCTAGTTGCACCTCACGTGCGTTGCAAGTGATGGTGAATGTCTTTAGGATCATAATGGGGGTGGAGAAGCTGAGATAGAACCTTTGGGAAAGTTTGATCTCGAAGACATTTTTGGCTGCTATATGCTTAGCTTCAACAAGAAGTCATGCAAACATTACTTCGGCAGGAGGCCAAGCCAGGTGGGTCTCATTGACGACCTGTCCGACTTTGAAAGTATGTCGATGATTACATGATCGTCTCCAGTGCATTTCAAATCCCGGGGACCGTTGTAATTCCCGTAACCTTCATTCATATCTTTTAATTATTTCGTATAATAATTAGTGTTCTTTATTAAATAATTGGATTTGGACCTTCAGATTAATCCTTTAAAATCATGATGGTAGATGAATCTAGAGGTGATTGATGTGCTTGAGGTCAAGAAGTGAAGTTAAGGCTAACGTGGATAATTAGCATTAATGTTTAATCCTTGAGGTTTTGAAATAAAGTGGTGTTAGACTTGGGAAGGTCATAGGGTGGTCTTAGGATACAAATTTGTGATTGAGAATGTTGAGAGAGTGTTAGGAGTTGAGTTGGGAAGGTTGGATTTGAGTTTGGTGAAGAAATTGGACCAAATTGGCATTCTCGTCTGGACCAGGAGTGGGGTCGTCCGGACCATAGAGCAGTGAGTTGGCTGGAGGTCTTGGTGAGGCTCGTCCGGATCGAAAGGATGGCTTATCTGGACGGGAGGGGTTGGCCGTCCGGACAGGGAACAGGACGATGGAGCAGAAAGTTTGGGGAGTTCTGGGTTTGGGCTCGTCGGGACGAGGGTGGGTCTCGTCCGGACCAAGGTTAGGTCTCGTCTGGACGGGGACCCGGTCGTCCGGGAGATGCGGCAGTCGGGCATTAAAAATTAGACACAGAAAGCAAATTGTTAGGGGCTTTTTGGACCATTTACTCCTTAAACATTTAACCTAAGTGTATTAGTATGTTTTAGGGCTAATATGACTTATTATCCACCATTCTAACTCCCTAATCCTATAGAGAAAAGGGAGAGAGAAGGATAGGGTTTCCATTGCTAAAGCTTGAAGAAGAAGGAGATTTTATGAAGTTGGTGCAAGGATTTCTCTTGTGGTTCAATCCTTGGGTAAGCTCTCTAAACTATTGTGTTTTGTGAACTCTTTCTCTCTATCTTTCTATAAACCTTGATGCTAGTTCTTGTATCAAGCCCATATTTTATTATGTTGTCTAAATCAACTGGATCTATAGATTTTCCTAAGAAGAGTGCATGGTTTATGAGTTGGTTGGTTAACTGTTTATTTTCATAAGAAGTTAACGGTTATAGTTTGTTGTATTAAGACATAAATACATGATGAGAATAATATGCATGATGAGAATGATATGCATTGACATAAATGCATGAGTTGAGAATATGCACGTATATATATTATGCATGCCTCCGTGGGACGGGTGGTGTTATTGGCAATTTGAGTAAGGCCAATGGTTGGCAACCAGTGTAAGTCCAACGGGTGCGTGGGATGTACCCCAAAATGTGTGCGGGGCGTACGAACTACTACCTATAGTAGTAGCTATTTTTAGGGCATGGGATGCTCAAATCTTTTGAAAAAGGGCTTTGGCCAGTATATGTAAAATATCATGCATGAGATGCATTTTGGAATGGAAGTCATAACTGCTCATATACATGATTTTCTATCACAACGATTACTTGAGTTTTGGAAGTTGAAATTATTATATTCACACTCTGTTTCCTTGTCTTTGGCTTGGAAATAGGTCTCAGGGTTAGAGGTCCACTACAAGGCTGAAGGTATTCGGATACTGGATTGAGATTGATGAGCTAGTATCATACGGTGGAGGACTCTTGGTGCTTGTGGCTATTCTTAGTACCTTGGTAGATTTTTATTGTCTTTTGGTTTTCAGAGACTTGTAATGAAAGTTTGTAGTAGTTGTGGATGTTTTATTTGATGCTTCTTCTTTTGGGGTTTTTGAGTACTATAGTACTATTGGGTTTTACGTTTGAGGTTCTCTTATTCCTGTTATCTTATGTTGGCAATTTTTGTTGAGGTGTTATCCAGTAAAGAAGTTTTAAAATTTTAATTTTTGTGTATTTTGGGGTTTGGGATGTTACAAATTGATATCAAAGCATAGGTTTTATGTCCGATTTAAGGGACCATGTGATTGATAGAAAACTGTACTTGAGGTATGAGTTTGAGGTAATTGTTGGGAGTTATGGCGTTAGTGTTTTGTGACTATTGTGTGTGTCTTTGACACCCATGGGACTTGCCTTGAAATCCGGTTGGAAGAATGCCTGATCAACGTTCTCTTCCAATGGGAAGTCTTGGAAAGTTAAGTGGAAAGGCATAGTATAGCAAAATGCTAAGGGTTGGGGTGGCTAAGTAGTGGACCATCGGAGGTCGAGTAATGCTTTGAGTCATTGAGGTGTGTTGACTAACACATGTATTTTATATCTGACACTTGTTTCCACTACGTTTCTTGTCTAAGTGTGTGATAGGAAATGAAGATGTACAATAATCAGACAGTACAGAGAATCGGTTAATTGAAGAAGATGGGAATTGCTCGATTCAGTAAAGAACTCTAAGGATGGAGGACTAAGTGATGTGGGCAATTGGCAAAAGGACAAGTTTAAGTTGACTTTAAAATTGTAAAGATTGAATTCAAAGAGTTGGGCGAGTAGTAATGCCTAGCAAAGCGGTGGATTGGGAAATGGTTATAGAATGAATTGGTAATGTTTTGGAGAAAAATTGATGAGTAAAAAGGTGAGAGTAACATTTTATGTTATGGGAATGAGGTATTCTAATTGCGAAAATATATATGAAATCAGGGTCGGCATATATAACAGAGGTAATATCAGTTGTGTCTAAAGTGATTTCTTAGGAAACGTTAGTTAAGAGTTTTAGTGATGGTTTTCTCTCAGAGCATTATAGACTTGTGCTAGATGAAGTGTTTGTATATTTGAGGTAAAAGAAAATAAGAGTGGAAAATTTTGAGGTAAGAATTGAGGTTTTATCCAAATATGCTAGAGTTAGTGAATCGAAGGAGAAAAAAAGTTGGGACGTTTAGAATGGTTTTATATTGGGAGGGGCAGTCCAATTGGTTTCTTTTATAGAGTGAAATTTGGTGTACTTGGTGATAGTGATTAGAAGGGCTAAGAGGAAAAAATTGTGGAGTTAGAGGAACAATATAGTGGTCCTGAAATAAGCAAGTTTGAATTGTTGAAATCAAACATATCGAGTGATAGTAGTGTGACGTGTGTTGAGAGTTGAGTTATAAAAGTTTTGGGTGGTGAGAATAATGGTGCTAAATTACAAAATGAGGAAAGGAAGTAAAGTGGTGGAAATTGGGTGATAACTAATAATCAGTGAGTAATGCATTGTTGTTTTAGATGTGTTTGGTGTATCTTTGGGTTAAGGATTGTGTTCTCAAAGTCAATGAAGTGGTATATCCTATTGTGGTGAGGAAGGGCACATAATGATTTGGTGTTCAAAAGCGTCAGGTGGCAATCAAAGGAGGAGTGTGGGGATATGAGAGTTGTAATGTGGATGGGGGAAAAGAAAGAGTTGGGTATTAGTCGACAATTGGGTAAGAGAGATTCAATGGTTCTTAAGGCATGTCGCGGTTGTGGAGTTCTATGTTATGGGTGAGAGCATGTGCTAAGAAGACTCAATGGTTCAAATGTTCGAGTGCAACTAGTATGGATACCAAGCGGTTCAATATTCACAGCAACGGAGTTGGCTTCCAGCATCAATTGTGGAGTTTGTGGCGGGTGGTGCAGACAAAAGTGAAACATATATATATTTACTGTTTTTAGCATTTTGTACTCGATAATGGGTTTCACTGTTATGTAATTACCACCATGGTATTTTGATGTCTACACGAAAAATATACACATCCTATTAAACAATTTAGTGACCTATGAGTTAGAATTGGCACAAAATAGTGACGTATGTATGATAATGCTAAATTTGCAGTTGGACACGTGGTAAAAAAATTATTGTCAGTGCAGAATATTGCTTAAGGCAAATTAAAAATTAAATAAGGCCATCGAGTCAATTTGTTTCGGTGTGGATAAAAGGGTAACAAGTCTGAGTTTTTTTACTATTGGAGCATGTAGTTGAATGCATGTGTGTGAACTATGTTGGGAGTAATGTGTGAGAATGGGAAATGTGGATTTCCAAAGATATAGAGAAAGTAATGAATCTAAATATAAACCTGTGTGTGTTTTTGTCTGCGCCTAAAAAGAGGATAGCTAAAAAGTGTAGCTTGTGTTATGCATAGCGTGTGTTATTATTAGGATGTCAATGAAGTCTATAATATGCTTTTAGATTCAGTGTTACTTTAGGCCTTGTCCTATAGTGGTAGTAGTATGTTTCGAAAAGAAACCTTGTTGTTAATTGGGTGAGGTACGAAATTTAAAAGATATGACAATTAAGGAAAATTCAGTATGGTGTTAGTTGATTTTGTCACCTATGTTATTGTTGAGAAAGGAAGGTGAGTGTTATCTTGGTGTTTTCTTTGTGGTAAGGGAGTCGCGATGAGCAAGGGCATGGCTGATTTTCTTATATCCTTTTTGAAATGGTGATCTTGATAAAAACCTTAGTGTATTATCAACTTGGGAAGGAGTAGGAGCGATACTCGAGTATTTGTTATCAGAAATTGAGAGGAAAGAAGTTGTTTGTAGCTAATCACAGTTAAAATCTTGGGTAGTGTTGAGTGGTACTTTTGAGTTATACTATCTTTAGTGAGAAGCAATGGCATGAACTGGAGAAGGAATCAGAATTATGGTGGTGTCTAAGGAGTTGATAAGTGTTTCCAAATTAAATTCTTGGGTTAACAGATTGCTATTAGAGAATTATAAAGACCTTTTCTGTCAAGTCACGTTGTTGTAGAAATCATTTAGGTAGCATGAGAATTGATTTACTAAGAAAATGGTGAGAATTATTTAAGAAGTTAAAGATAAGATTGATGTACGTATCAGTGTTGAAAAGGTGACGAGAGGGACTGTTGTTAGGGGATTAATAGTGATTTTTCCTGAATAGAGAAGTGGTGACAAATGAGATTGGTCATTTTTAAGTATGTGCTAGACAAACTTTCAGAGTTAAAGAAAATGGATGTCAAGTTGTGGGAGTGAATGATGCTTTATTAGCTAGACTCAGTATGGGATGGTGGTTCTTTTAGAAAAGCAAAGGAAGTTTTATTTGGGAAGAGTATCAAGAGAAAGTTGTTAGCTGCATTTTTGGTGTTGAGTTTAATTTTTGAAAATCAAGATGATGAATTCTTAATGCCGAGGCTAGTGTGTTTGTGTCGAGAGGTATTAAACTAAAAAGAGAGAATTAAAGTTGTGGTTAAGAATTTTATGCGACTAGAGAATTGAGCTTGAGGATTGAAAATCTGGAGGGTAAGTTAATATATCTAAAGTCTTAATTAGATTGGAAGGCTATATTCTAGGATGTTCGTGGCATGTTTTGTCTAAGTTTAGGGATAACCTTGATGTTTATTAGGCTGTTGTGGATTATTGGTAAAGTTCGTATGTTTTTCCTTTATGTGAAAGCTTTTAGTGATTCAGATGGTTAAGTTGAATGACAGAAAGATATGCATGTGCATAGTGGTACTCGTGTATGGAGTTGGAAAATATAATCTTAAGTTATATAGAAGTTTTTGGTGTATGCATCATAGGTTTGTTATACAACTTTGGAGTTTGGTATGTGTTGCAACTGTAGATCATTGGTCTATTATAGAGGGTTATTAGGATACTGGAGGATTTTGTGGGATTGCATGTAATTGTTGTTCAAAATCTTTGAGATGATTTTCTCTTTTGAGTGAGGTGTGTGCAATAGTAGTTACCAACGTAAATTTTAAGGTACTTTCTTTTAGAAATTTCTATAGAAGAAAGTATTTACACATCATGTGGTTAGGAAATGTTGTAATGAGGCAAGAATAAGTTCGAGGTAGAGTCATCAATATTGTGGGTATCAAGCTTGTTCGGAGAGGGTTGATGTGGTCTAAAAACTTTTAGCAGAGTTGTTCATATGATAATCGTTATGAGTTAGAATTGAGATTAGGAACATAGTGTTCTTGTGGTGCCTCTATGGTACATTATGTTGTTTCGTAAGGAAAAAGAAAGTTATGTCTAGTTGGTTTGGACTCTATGAATTCGTGTATTGGTTAAAGGAAAAATTTCATATAGATGAGGTTGATTGGTAGAAAGGATTGGATTACATTGATGGTTTTTATTTTAGTGCCATAGGTTTGTGAGCTTATCATTCTACATAATTGAGTTTGAATATTTGGGTTTGATTGGAGTTTAGCAGTGTGGTAGACATTCGGTGGGATTTGGATGCGAGAAAGCGAGTTAAATCTTAGGAGGATTCCATGGGTGAAGATTTTGTGCTAAATCTTAACATTGTGAAAATTATAGAGTCGAGAAAAGACATGGGAAAAAATGAGGATGCGATGCGTGAGAATCATTCACACTTATTTCTAGCTAATCCTTTTTGCTTACTTTAAATTTCGGGGACGAAATTTTCTAAGGGGAGAGGAGTTGTAATACCTATAACCTTCATTCAATTCTTTCAATTATTTCGTATAATAATTAGTGTTCTTTATTAAATAATCGGATTTGGACCTTGAGATTAATCCTTTAAAATCATGATGGTAGATGAATCTAGAGGTGATTGATGAGGTCAAGAAGTGAAGTTAAGACTAACTTGGATAATTAGCATGAATATTTAATCCTTGAGGTTTTGAAATAAAGTGGTGTTAGACTTGGGAAGGTCATAGGGTGGTCTTAGGATGCAAATTTGTGATTGAGAATGTTGAGAGAGTGTTAGGAGTTGAGTTGGGAAGGTTGGATTTGAGTTTGGTGAAGAAATTGGACCAAATTGGCATTCTCGTTCGGACCAGGAGTGGGGTCGTCCGGACCACAGAGCAGTGAGTTGGCTGGAGGTCTTGGTGAGGCTCGTCCGGATCGAGAGGATGGCTCATCCGGATGGGAGAGGTTGGTCGTCCGGACAGGGAACAGGATGATGGAGCAGAAAGTTTGGGGAGTTCTGGGTTTAGGCTCGTCGGGACGAGGGTGCGTCTCATCCAGACCAAGGTTAGGTCTCGTCCGGACGGGGACCCGGTCATCCGGGCGATGCGGCAGTCGGGCTTTAAAAATTAGACACGGAAAGCAAATTGTTAGGGGCGTTTTGGACCATTTACTCTCTAAACATTTAACCTAAGTGTATTAGTATGTTCTAGGGCTAATATGCCTTATTATCCACCATTCTAACTCCCTAATCCTATAGAGAAAAGGGAGAGAGAAGGATAGAGTTTCCATTGCTAAAGCTTGAAGAAGAAGGAGATTTTGTGAAGTTGGTGCAAGGATTTCTCTTGTGGTTCAATCCTTGGGTAAGCTCTCTAAACTATTGTTTTTTGTGAACTTTTTCTCTCTATCTTTCTATAAACCTTGATGCTAGTTCTTGTATCAAGACCATATTTTATTATGTTGTCTAAATCAACTGGATCTATAGATTTTCCTAAGAAGAGTGCATGGTTTATGATAGTTGGTTGTAGGTGTTATGAGGATTTTTACATGTAAGTGGTTATGGATATGGATGCTTGAGGAGCCTTGTGATTTGATAGTCTTTTAATCGTGTTAAGATTTCCATATGAATATTCATTGGTTCATGTATATATATGACCTAGTTTAGATATGGTAAAAACCTAGTAGATCTCTTATGAGAATTGAATATTTTGGAAGGGGTGGCTATTGTTTGGACCCATTAAAATTATTGTCGAGCATGTTAATGTTTCACTCATTGTCAATTTATATGTATATTGTGGACTGAATTTGTAGTTGTTTTGACAGGGACGCTTGAGGAAGGCATTGAGGTCTCGCTCAAAGGCAAGGAGATGGTTTGAACAGAATGGTATCAGTGAGTGTAAGGATATGGTATTTTTTATTGTACATTCGTAAGGATTATTTGGTTAACTGTTTATTTGAATGAGAAGTTAACGGTTATAGTTTGTTGTATTAAGACATAAATACATGATGGGAATAATATGCATGATGAGAATGTTATGCATTGACATAAATGCATGAGTTGAGATGGAAAGCATAATATGCACGTATATATATTATGCATGCCTCCGTGGGATGAGTGGTGTTATTGGCAATTTGAGTAAGGCCAATGGTTGGCAACCAGTGTAAGTCCAACGGGTGCGTGGGATGTACCCCAAAATGTGTGCGGGGCGTACGAACTACTACCTATAGTAGTAGCTATTTTTAGGGCATGGGATGCTCAAATCTTTTGAAAAAGGGCTTTGGTCAGTATATGTAAAATATCATGCATGAGATGCATTTTGGAATGGAAGTCATAACTGCTCATATACATGATTTTCTATCACAACGATTACTTGAGTTTTGGAAGGTGAAATTATTATATTCACACTCTGTTTCCTTGTCTTTGGCTTGGAAATAGGTCTCAGGATTAGAGGTCCACTACAAGGCTGAAGGTATTCGGATACTAGATTGAGATTGATGAGCTAGTATCATACGGTGGAGGACTCTTGGCGCTTGTGGCTATTCTTAGTACCTTGGTAGATTTTTAATGTCTTTTGGTTTTCAAAGACTTGTAATGAAAGTTTGTAGTAGTTGTGGATGTTTTATTTGATGCTTCTTCTTTTGGGGTTTTTGAGTACTATAGTACTATTGGGTTTTACGTTTGAGGTTCTCTTATTCCTGTTATCTTATGTTGGTAATTTTTGTTGAGGTGTTATCCAGTAAAGAAGTTTTAAAATTTTAAGTTTTGTGTATTTTGGGGTTTGGGATGTTACAACCGCTTTTCCGGTTCCCTTCATGTAACGACCCGTCGCGAATTAATTAGAAAATTCATAATCCGACTACGAATCGTCACATATAAAATACTGACAAGGGCCACTTGAACTTATTTTTCAAAATACCATAAAAAAATTTTTTTAATAAAATTATGCAGCGGAATAGAATGATACTAAATGTGAAACTCCAACACAAACTAGTAACAAGTGCGACAGTCTAAACTCAAAAGTAATGACCCAGAACAAGGTCCCTAAAAACAAAACAGATAGTCTACTGCAAAGGAAAACTAATAGTCTGAATAACAAGGTCTCTCAATCCTCACCCTACGCTGGTAGAGGAAAAGAAGTCCTAATAGCTGCTACTGAGAATAGACTCCTGCTGAAAAGAGTCTGAACAACTGGCAATGAACTGCTAAGCCTCCTTACCTGGATAAAATGCCACAACACAAACCAGGCAACAATATCCAGGAGTGTCAGATTCACCAACTATATAGAAAGGAGATTTACATGTTACAACAATAAAAGAGAATGAAGGGGTTGTGCCTCTCCCCGCAAGTAGTCCAAACAAGAAAGTAAACGAAAAGGGTTGTGCCTCTCCCCGCAAGTAGTCCAAACAACAAAATAATGCACCAATGCATATGTACGATATGCGTCTTTTTAATATTTTTGGAAGCTTCCGTCGTCATCATCAAATAAGGCTATGGAGGACATCCCGCTCCACTAGCCATCATCATCAATCATCATTAAGATCATGGAGGACATCCCGCTCCACTTGTCAACATTAAATCATCAATAAATAGACTATGGAGGACATCCCACTCCACTAGTCAACATCATCATTCGTCTTTAAACAAGGCTATGGAGGACATCCCGCTCCACTAGCCAACACCAATCATCAATAATAAGACTATGGAGGACATCCCGCTCCACTAGCCAACATCA
>NMUG010006809.1:0-12389 GCA_002855965.1 Monotropa hypopitys | reverse complement strand
TTGGAAAGAGATAAGAGAAATGAATTTTAAATGGAATACTTTGAAATAGAGTTATCAAAGAGATTAATGAAAAGAGTTTTGAAAACGGAAAGAGTTATTTAAGAGATTTAAAAGAGAAATCAAAAGATATTTGAAATGGGAATGAGAAAAGAAATGAAAAGGATTTGTATGAGTAAAATGAGATTTTAAAATATTAAGAGTTTCAGAAGAGAATTATTATTTAAGAAAAAAGAATTTAAAAGAGAAATGTTTGAAAGAGGAAACAGTTTGAAAGATCACTTTAAGTATTTTGAAAAATAGTGATCCATAGCTATTTTAGCTCTTTACTTTATGTTTTTCTTATAAGTATTCACCAGCTTTTGCCAAAGCTGACCCTCCCCTTTTCCCCATCCAGGTGTTGCTGTGATGGGATCAATTTAGAGTCCACCAGTCCAGCAGTTGAGCGGGAGTTTTCCAGTTGTCCTGTTTCAGGTACTAGTTATATTTAAAAAGATTTAATTCAGTTGATTTTATATTCTGTTTCAGTAGTGAGAAGTTTGGGCCAGTGTTTGTAGCCCATCTGGTTTGATTGAGATTTTGTTCTTCAGATTTTTATTTTAGTTCTGTAGTTTTGTTAGCTGGTTAGCTAGTTGTTCCAGTTGATGTGGTGAGTTTAGTTTAAGTTTTTAGTGCTAATTAGTGAGTTTATTTTGCTATTTGCCACGCGTCCGTCTCTGGATGGCTAGTTTTGCAGTCATCAGGGATGGGGAGTGACACTTATTCCTACGAAAACCATCTTATTAATCCTATTGATCACCATCAATCATACTACAATACATCCTCACAAAGTCCTTAGTCCATCAGAATTATTCCCCACCATACTAACATGACTATCATCTCATCACCAAAAATCTATGAAATTATTTATTTGATTTCCTCAATTTATTGTTTTTATTAAAACAATTCAATGCTCAACAAGGGTGTTACATCTGAGGTAAAGTTCTTGGGTCATATAGTATTGTGTGACGGGGTATCCGTAGATCGGGGAAGATTGAAGCTATTTGATGTGGATAACACCGACCAATTTTTTTGAGATTTGTAATTTCCTAGGTACTATTGATGCTTCGTTCTACACTTTTTGTATTTAGACTCACTGATGACTCAATTGACTTGCAAGGGAGTTCATTTTATTTGGGATGGAAAATGTGAAGTCGTGTTTGAGGAATTACGAAAGCATTTGAATACCACATCTATCATGATCATACCCAAGCGTGGATTAAGTTATTTCATTTATTTTGACGCTGATATAGAGGGCCTAGGTTGTGTTTTGATGCCATCGGGATGAGTCACTGTCTATGGTTCACATCAATTGAAGCTTCACGAGAAGAATTATCTGAATCATGACTTGGAGTTAGCAAATGTTATTTTCCATTAAAAAGTTGGCAATATTACCTTTATGGTGAGAAGTTTGAGGTTTTATCAAATTACGATAGTTTTAAATAACTATTTTTGCAGACAGAATTAAATCTTTGTCAATGTCGTTGGATAGAGTACTTGGAGGATTATGATTTTGACTTGAAATATCACTCAGGAAAAGCTAATAGTGTAAGAGATGCGCTTAGCCAACAACCTATTCAGTTATCAAGTTTGAGAGTTTGGTAATGGAAGATGATATAGACAATATGATTTTATTCCTTACATTTTGAGAAGGCTCACGACGAAACTATCTTATGCAACCTTATTGTTCAATCTTTATTAGTTGACTATGTGATCGCATCTCAACTAGATGATGACGAATCTAGCTCTATACGTGTTAAGTTCTTTAGTGGGTAAGCATCAGAGGTGTGTGCAATTCTTGCCTTTCCGTTGGGAGATTTTTGCGTGAATTCCATCATTCTCCACTAGCGATTCAACCGAGAGGAATAAAAATGTATCACAATTTAAAGCACCAATTTTGGTGATTCGGGTTGAAAGAAAATGTTACAACATTTGTGTCCAAATGCCTAATGTGTCAAAAAGTGAAGTTAGATCATCAATGACCGACTGTGAAACTTCAACCCTTACCAATAACCGAATAGAAGTGGTAGAATGTTGTGATAGATTTCATCACGGGATTACTGACATAGCCATGGGGTCATAATTCTATTTGGGTTATTATGTACTATTTGACCAAGTCTTCTCATTTCCTACAAATTCATGTTACAAACTCGATAGATACACTTAGTCGTTTGTATGCTCGTGAAATCACACAAGTTTACACAATTCCGGTATTGATCATATCTGATAGATATTCGAGGTTTATTGTGCATTTTTGGAAAAGTTTATAAGCGGATTGGGTACGAATCTTCTTTTTAGTTCAACTTATCATCAGTAAACGGACAAAAAATTCTAACGAATGAATTAGATTGTGAAATATATGCTTCTGGTGTGTGTTATGGATTTCTAATATAATTTAGAAGACCACCATTCGCTTTTTGAGCTCACATATAATAATAGTTATCAATCGAGCATTGATATGTAGCCATTCGAGGCATTATATGGTAGACTGTATGGCGAGGTTACGCCAATGTGGCTAGATTTGGTTTGGAAAATGACTAACAAAATCAAATTGATTTGTCATAGATTGGTGACCACACGAAGTAAACAAAAGAGTTATGTCAACCTTCATCATCATCCATTTTCATTTGAGGTAGGGAACCATGCATTCCTTAAGGATTTGTCGCACCATATTTAACTCGTTTTGGACTGAGAAATAAGATTTTGCCTCGCTATATTGGTCCATTCGACATTATTGAGAAGATTGGCGAAGTTGTGTACTATTTGCATTACCATCGAGATTATCGGGTGTAGACGATGTTTCTATATTTTGATGTTGCAGAAGTACGAGATGGATCCATCTCACATCTTGGAATGGTCTGAGTTGGTGTTAGAATCTGATGCATCATTCATGGAGATACTAATACATGTTTTGGATACACGAGAGCAAGGGTTGCAATTGAAGACTATCTTGATAGTGCGAGTGTTTTGGAGTCATTGTGGGCATGAGGAGAGTACTCTAGAGTGAGAGGTTGAGGTTCAAGTGAAATACCCAAATTTGTTTTTATAGTTGTTATTGGAGGGTGATAGTGTAACACACCAGGTTTTCATATAAATGTATTCCTCAATATTACGTATAATTTAATAAATTCCTTGGAAAGTTTATTATTGTCCATGCCTTCCTAGGGTCATGATTATAGAATTTTTAGGTCCAGGAATGTTTTGGAATGAGTTTTTAAGAGTTCGAAGGTGAATGAGATGAGTTTTGATGAGATTTTGGAAAGTACCAAATTATTTGAAAGTGAGCTGGTCAATATTTCTAGTCACCTATTCCTTATTCCCATCCCCATTCCCAATAACCCATTTCGGTATGGCAGTGGTTGAATCCCCATACATATTCTTGCATTTTGATATCGGTTGTCTATGATTTTAATATGGCCTCTTTGAGCCTCATCTCCATTCCCTTCTCCCCATTTCGATATACCCTTATGTGCCTTTCATATTGATATTCATGACATTGCATATTGATATACAAATGCATTGTCTTTTGGGTTTCCTTGCTTGAGATTCATATATTGATATGTGTTTGTGCAGTATTTCGGTATGTCCGCTTTTTCCTTGCATTTCAATATAAGTATGTGTATTGCATTTCATTATGCATTCCCTTATTTAATTTTGGTATGCCCATATACGTGTCATATTTTGATATGCGCAGTTTTGCATATCGAAATGTCAAGGTATTGTGTTTATGGTTTCCTCTCTATGGAATCTCAAATTTAATGTGTAGACTTCCATTTCAATATGTTCCTTTTGTGCATATAGGTATGCCTATTGTTCAGTATATTGAAATGTGCCTCATCCCCATATCCCTTGAGGTATTCTGCTATGTCACGCCCCGAATTTTCAAACCATTTTTTCAGAACATTTAAAATAGTGAGCAACAATGGATCATTACTTCATTTATAAACATCCAAACATCATTCATTCCCAATCACTCACAATATAAAATCCGGGCATGAATTTAAATTAAAAGTGCAAACCAAACCATAGAGTTAGGGAGAGAGGAAGAAGTACTAGTTTAAGACATTAAAATCTTTCCCTACTCTATTACAAGCTCCAAGAGCCTCAATTAGAAACAAAGATAAAGAAGGGGACTTCTTTTCAAATCCTTTTCCAATGCCCTGTGCATCCAAGCCTCCAAGAGAGGGATCACAACCTCTAGAGAAAAATAAGGGCGTATCACGCCAAAGTAGGAAATATCTATCGCATAGCATGCTCAAGGCCGGCGTGAACGAATGTGTGAATGTCGGGCATGCAACACATGCGTATGTACAAGACATAACAAAGGCAATGATCCATTACCACTATGTTACTCCAATGCACCAACATATGCCAACCATGATGACATGAGCCACTAGAACAAGTGCCCACAAAATATGCATATAAGTTACCATTTTTTCTTTCCTTGATATGAATATATACATTCATTATTTTATTCATTGAATTCATACCATGAATGAACCTTGAGATCCCATCATAAGTCCACCCCAGGCTATCCTAGTCCAACGTGTCAACGTGTCATGTAACGAGAGATAGGGTAGGAGTGGTCTAGTAGGCGGCCAAACCCACTAACCATCTTGTCCATCGTTCCCCTAGTAATCGCTAAGAGGGCCAAGATACCCCCATTGTGCACAATGTCGTGGATGGCGTGAGCATCCCGGACACCCCGTCATAAGTCTGTTTCCGTATACCATATCAATCAAATCCATATCGTTACGTCACCTAGCCAATGCTAGTCAATTGTATCAATCGCGTATGTCATAGTGTCATGTTCATTGGGTTCATCATGTTATCACTCCTAGTCAATGCTAGTAACTTTCATACCAATGCCATGTGTTCCAATTTAATCCATGCATGACCCACTGATACAATATCAAATCCAACATGCTAACTCATGATTTTCCACACATGATCAATATGTCTAATATATCAATTTGACATGAATTATGCTCAATTGCATAAATACGCATTCAATTCTATCATGAGACGATCAAATTACCAAAATCCCTATTTTACAAAATTTAGGGGTTTTCCAAAAATTGTGGGATTTTCACCCAAATTACTCAAATATAAAATTGAGCCCCAAGGAATGCAATTAAACATATAATATACATAAGCCCTCAACCAATTTCATGAATCAAACCCAAACCCTAGGCCAATTTTATGATTTTACCTCTAGGCATGAAATTGAATAAAATTAAAACTCACACAAGGGAATAGGGAGAGGCACAACCAAGAACACACCAAGAAATAAACATTTCCTACCTCAAGGAGCTTTCCAAACATGACCAGAAATCCGAAACTCGAAGGATGGACGAACTATGGTGCTTCCCGGAGAGCCCTCGATGTGTAGAACACACTTTGTTCTTGGGATTTCTTCCAAAACCTCTTGGAAGGTCTTCAAATTCTAGAGAGAAGGGAGAGAAATATGTAATGGAGGTAGAGAGAGAGAGAGTAGAGATAGAATTAGGGCTTCCAAAATGAAGGAGGAGTATATTTCGGACTCCCTTTGATATATATACCCCCACACTTGAGTTTCCCAAAAAGCCCTTAATGAGAGCCAAACAACACGAAAAATGCCCTCCGCGACCGGTCGACGCAATTTCGTGTACCAGTCGCGGCCTTCGAATACCTCTCTGACGAACGGCGACCAGTCGAATGAATTTCGTGTACCAGTCGCGGCCTAATTAAATGCTTACTGGACTACCCCGACCGGTCGACCAAAATGCGTGTACCGGTCGGCCTTAAGAAAATTTTAAAGGAAACTTGAAACGTCGATAACTTTTTCGTCTGACCTATGATTGAGGCGATTCAAGTGTCGTTGGATTCGTAATCGAATTATCTATCATAATGTAGGGTCAACCACCTTAAAATCGCGATAAGATTTAAAGATAAAATAATTCGAGATTCCAACTTTAATTTACGATACGAATTAAATTCCGAAAATACTTTATAAAAATACGGGTCATTACATCTCAACCACCTTAAAAAAATTTCGTCTCCGAAATTTCCTAAGGTAAGAGTACAAAAGGTAATACAAGTTCGACTCGAACAAACATAAATCAAAACAAATCCGGATACTTGTTACGAATTTCGTCCTCTCGCTCCCACGTTGCCTCTTCCGAACCATGATTGCTCTACAATACTTTCAACAAAGGAATTGTCTTCCCACGAAGCACTTTCTCCCGTGAATCAAGAACGCATATAGGCTTTTATTCATAGGACACGTCGGCCTCCAACTCTACATTTGACCAATCGATAATGTGCGACAGATCCGATTCGTACTTACGTAACATAGAAATATGGAAAACATCGTGAACATTTGAAATATTAGACGGCAAGGCAAGACGGTATGCGACTTTCCCAATCTTCTCGATGATGTCGAATGGCCCAATGAAATGCGGCGTCAACTTTCCCTTCTTCCCAAAACGCAAAATGCCACGGCATGACGAAACTTTAAGGAACACATGGTCACCAACCTCGAACGACAAAGGAGTACGACGTCGATCCGCATAACTCTTGTAGTGACTCTGTGCTGTAAGCAATCTCTGGCGTATCGTCTTAATCTGCTCGGTAATCAGCTGCGTCATCTCCGGCCCAACGATAGCGGACTCACCAATATCTAACCAACAAACGGATAAACAGCAAGGTCTACCGTACAAAGCCTCGAAAGGTGCCATACCAATACTCGAATGATAACTATTGTTGTAGGCGAACTCGATCAACGGCAAATGGTCTACCCAACTTCCATGAAAGTCCAACACGCAAGCTCGCAACATATCCTCCAGAATATGTATCGTGCACTCTGACTGACCGTTGGTCTGAGGGTGAAAAGCGGTACTAAACATAAGCTTCGAACCAAGAGAAGCCTGCAAACTATGCCAAAAGCATGAAGTGAATCGAGGATCTCTGTCGGAAACGATAGAAGATGGAACTCCATGAAGTCGAATGATCTCTCGAACATATAACCGACTCAAAGAATCGACAGACTGAGCAACCCAAATCGGTAAGAAATGAACAGTCTTTGTCAAACGGTCAACGATAATTCAAATAGCATCCTGACCACCCAGTGATCTAGGAAAACCCGAAGCAACATCCATCGTCACGTGCTCCCATTTCCACTCAGCAATAGGTAACGGCTGAAACAAACCGGTAGGGCACTGATATTGGGCCTTCACTTGCTGGCAAGTAAGGCATTTGGACACGAACACGGCTACGTCTCTCTTCATTCCCGGCCACCAAAACTGGCGTCTAAGATCGTGATACATCTTCGTGCCTCCTGGATGAACGGATAAAGGTGAATGATGAAACTCGTATAGAATACCTCCACGGCAAGACGAAGGAACAAACAACCGACCACAGAAACGCAAACTAGTATCGGCATGGATCATCCATCCCTGACGCGCATCCCCGCTAAGAAACTTTGCTCGAAACTCTGAAGTCTCTGAATCGTCAGCCTGTGACTCAATAACCCAACGTGATAGCTCCGAATGAATAGACAAATTGCACAACGTGGCTCGCTCCCCAACTTCCTCGGTGTCACACTCCTAAAGTTTTACCAATTCCCTTATCGTCAATCAATCCATAAAATCAAGTTCGGTTGATTTTATTCTCGATCGTTGGTAATCGTTGTGCCTCGTTTAATTCTTAAATCGTTTGTTCGACCATCGGTTCATTGTGATTCCTGCGGAAGGCCATGAAATGGCATTTGGGCATCAAGGAAGGATAGCCAACATTGAGGAAGTGTTCTTAGGCATGTCGTTAAGCACTCGGTTCAGTTCCAGCCCATTCGGGGCACTTTTGGTATTGCCCGTCCGGATGGGGGAAGTTAGTGTTCCGGACGGAGAATACTACAGCAACCCGATTTTCGGTCTGAAGGTGCCTGCACAGTTCGTCCGGATCAGGTGAGGGGTTCGTCCGGACGGGGCATGGTTCGTCCGGACGGGGACGTGTTCGTCCGGACGTGGAGGTCGGGCAGAATGTTTAAGTTGCGGGATTTCTTTATTTTGGCCTAACCTAACTCATTCTCACTCTCTCTCTTCCGAAATTCTCTCAACATAAATCCTCATCTCTCCCTTCTCTCTTCTCTAACCCTCAAACCCTTTGGATTCAAGGAGTTTGCTCTTCCCAAACGTTGAAGAGCTCGACGAGGGCTTCGCGCCTATGGTCTCGGATCGTTCCGATTCGGTAAGTCTTCTCATTCTCTCTCAAGCCCTAGACTCTATGTTTGTTCTCCTCCATTGTTAGCTAATGGTGGAACCTTGTAGGTTGCGACGAGAGCTTCACGTTGACGGGGTTGGATCGTGTTAGGCATTTTCCAGCGATTGCTCCGGCGACCTCTCCGACGAGTTTCCGACGACTCTCCAGTGGGTAATTTCTAACTCCTACTTAGTATGCGTGGGTGTGCGTATTTCCATTTTATATCTCGTTGTTTCATCGATCGTTGATTCATTATGCGTAGTTGTATTATTGTTGTTCAATCCGTTAGTGTCATGTGCGTAGTCGTATCGTGGTCGTTCGATTTGTTGACATTGGGTTAGTCTAGAGTGATTGTATTGATGTTGGAGTGGTTTTGAGGTGGAGAGAATGATTTATGTGTCGAGGTTTACCCTTAGAATGATCTAGGCGCCACGTGTTTGATAAAATGCCCGAGTGGGCCTTGAGGTGGATTTTGGGTGTGTTGACTGGGTAAATTAATAGTGATGAATGCTTAGTGACGTGTTTGATGCACTAGGGTCCTTACGGTATCATGAAAGCGTGAGTTGTAGTGAAATGTGGATTTTCCCCTTTGTCGTCGATTTTTGGTGAACATTCTAGGCAATTGGTTTTTTATGGGCATGTTGGTATTGTGGCTTTGTTGGGTACTTGTGTGTATGGTATGGTCGGTCTAAATCCCCCTTGATGTTGTGACGATGGGAAATCGGAAGTTTGTGTGGACCTTGCCTTAAAGGGATTGTGGAATTATGGAAAACGAATGGTTCGATCGATAATGAAAAGTACCCAATGAATGTAATGAATATCCAATACAAGGGATGGATCCTACGAGGACCACTCTTAGTCAAATCTTCAATCATTTACCAAAACTCACCAATGGAATAAAGAAGTGCAATGTGGTGTTGACTTGGAGGGTTCATGCCCAAGTCCATTTGTGGTGTTAAATGGGAGATACGCGTTCCCTTGAAGTCGCAGAATCACTGGATATCATTGACGGGTGATGGTCAAGAAAAAGATCCTTTGGCCATAGGTGGGAGATACGAGTTCCCGGAAGTCTCGGAATATGCTGGATACGCTGGTAGGAGGGATCCTGGAACAAATCTTAACACATGTGATTTACTCGCCCTTGTCTAGAGGAGATTGGTGACTCGCTTGTTTAGGAGTCGACCGGAAATTGTTGGTGACTCGCTTGTTTAGGAGTCGACCGTAATGCAGTTGTGTTCCTTGGTTGAGCCAAGGTGGGAAAATGATGAAACGTGTAACTCCAAAATTCAATATCAACTACCATCTTGTGAATCCAAAACGTGACTAATAAACATGGAAATGATGAGAGGACTTGACGTGGGTTCCTTGTGAGTGATTGTAGATGTCGGTCGTGTCTTGACTGTGGTTTGGGCTGACAATAGTTATGATTGAGTATCGAGATTCGCATGTTCCCTAGTAGGGTTCTCTACTGGTAATGTTTACGTTGGAGACGTTGGTTGTGGTTTGGGTGACACTCTACTTGTATAACCTTGGAGGTACTCTTAGTCCTACGTTACTTGGGTGTATGCGTGTGTTGTGCCTTCTCCTCGACTTTGCTTACCTTTACTTTGTGGCACATAGGTTCGCATGCGCTCGTGCATGCTTTGTAGTCGTTAGTTGTTATCGCAAAAGATGGAGTAGCCAACTCCCCTCTCGGGTACAATAAGAATCGGTGCCGAAGTCAATCACCTCTTTAGCTCCTCAAAGGCTACCTCACAAGAATCATCCCAAGCAAATGGAACACCCTTACGGGTCAAACGAGTCATAGGTGCGGCTAATCGTGAGAAATCCAAAACAAAACGTCGATAGTAACCGGCTAGCCCAAGGAAACTGTGAACATCGAACACACTTTGTGCACGCGACCATAAAGAAATAGCATCAACTTTACTAGGATCAACCGACACACCTCCCTGCGAAACAACGTGACCAAGGAACTTCACCTCCGGAAGTCAAAACTCACATTTGCTAAGCTTGGAATACAAATGGTGCTCTCGCAGCAACTCCAACACAACCCGAAGATGAACATGGTGCTCCTCCTCTGATGCAGAATAGATAAGAAGGCATAGACAAATACTACCACGAAGCGATCAAGATGAATACAGAAAATACGGTTCATGAGATCCATGAACGTCGCCGGAGCATTAGTCAAGCCGAATGGCATGACAACAAACTCGAAGTGGCCATAACGAGTACGGAATGCTGTCTTCGGAATATCTTCCGCCCAGACAAGTAACTGATGGTAGCTGGAATGCAAATCAATCTTTGAGAAACACGTGGAACCACGAAGCTAGTCAAATAGATCATCAATCCTCGGCATCGGATATTTGTTCTTCACAGTAACACGATTTAACTTCCGGTAATCGATACACAATCGCAAAGACCCATCTTTCTTCTTAGCGAACAATGCTGGAGCACCCCAAGGTGACGAACTAGGGCGAATAAAACCCAACTCATAGAGCTCCTGCAATTGAGACTTTAGCTCTCGTAACTCGGCTGACGCAAACCGATAAAGTGGTATCGAAATAGGCGAAGTACCAGGCAATAAATCAATAGAAAACTCTACCTCTCTCTTAGGCGGCAAACCTGGTAACTCCTCCGGAAAGACATCCGAAAACTCATAAACAACCAAAGGCAACTCACCATGGTGCGAAGGATCATCGTCCAAGCTGAGACTGGCAAGCAAACAACTGACAGAATCGCGGTCTCTAGGATCATAGAAACAAGAATCGACCGACTCTTTCCTATCGCCGTAAACATAGAAATACACTCCCTCAAGAGAGAAGACCCATACTCGGCGTTAGTGGCAATCAATGTTGGCATGGAAGGTAGACAACCAATCTATCTCCAAAATAAGATCAAACTCGAACATACCCAGAACGATGAAATCGAAGGTAAAACGGTGGTCCTCTAGTGTCAACTCGCAATCTCTGCAAACCCGGTCCAATCGGACATGACCTCCTACAGGAGTATCCACAAACAAAGGTGGATCCAATACATCCACGTCCAACTCCAATGCATGGATGAATGATGCGACAATGAACGAATGCGATGCACCGGAATCGAAAAGAACACTAGCCCACGAGTTATAAACAAGAAACACACCCCGAACAATAGAAGTCTCTGGCTGGGGCTGAGAAGTGGAAAGAACAGAAGCCGCTGGGATGGCAAAGGCTCTTCCATGAGTCGTCAGGCCCTGGTGGTAACTTCCCCTCTGCTGAAACTGCTGCATTGGTCTGGCAGACGTCACAACTCCGCCAACACGCGAAACCTGTACTGATGCTGCAGGTCCTGACTGATAAGGACGCTGATGCCGACTCCGAGGCTGCTGCACTGAACCTTCCTCACTGCGATCACCGGCTCTCCCTGGACTGTAATACCCATCACATTTAATTAAAAAAATATAAATGATTTAATTAATGACGAAGTATTATTAATAAGAAGAAATAAAGTGTATTGGAGGCTAAGGAGAGTGTTGGGATTTAATAGAGAATTATACACTATACTCATTTTATTAAATACCCTAAGCATATGTATAAGTAAAGAAAGGGTAGACAAGGGTGATTTGGAAGTCTTATTAAGGGCAAAGAGGTCTTTTGCATTCAAAATCTGATTTTAGGGGTTCTTGAGAGTCATTCTCTCATTATACTAGTGTATTGAAAGAGAGGGTTTGAGAGAAAAGGAAGAGAGGCCAAGGGAGGAAGAAGGAGAATTGAAGATTCAAGGCTCTTGAAGGGGATATCCAAGGAAAGAGTCTTCTCCAACCTTATTCCTAAGGTTAGTGTGAATCCATTGATGCAATTTGTAAGTCTATACCACTTCACATTTGGTCTAGATCGGAGTTTATACATCAAATTCGTTTTTAGGAAGAACCCTAGTTTTTGGGATTGAATCCTTGGGATTTGAGAGTGTTTAAAGCCACCAATTGAATATGTTTAGCCTACACATGTTAGAATCACTTTGGTACATTTGATTTTTGAGTTTTGGAAGTAATAGACCGAGTTTAGGAGGTTGAAGACGAAGTGGGTCATCAAAAAAACGTGTTCTGTGAAAATGTGCTCTGCACATGGAGAGACTGG
>NMUG010006808.1:0-12390 GCA_002855965.1 Monotropa hypopitys | reverse complement strand
TATATATATGTTATATATATAACATATATATAAATCATAATCGGTTTTACTCAAAAAAATTTAAATAAAAAACGATTTTTTTGGATGTTTAATTTTGTCCGGTTAAAAACCGAAACCGAACCGAAACCATTCGGTTCGGTTATGGTTCACCGCTCCTCCACCCATTCGGTTTTTAGAAAAAAACGAAACCGAACCGAAACCACGCGGTTCGGTTTTGGTTTTCCTAAAAACCGGACCGAACGGACCGATTGACATCCCTAACAGGAAGAAGGAAATCTCTCATTTGTGAAAAATGTCCACCTGTTAATAACACCATAATATCTAGTCTTATGAATCACTCAAAATCAAAAAAACATTTAGATAACTAGGAGATTAGGCATACTTTTGGGTTAACTGTGGGCAACCCGCTGATCTGATCGAGTGTCATCAACTCCAATCCAGCACCAAGGCCTGTATTGAAAACAATAAATATTAAGGCAAAACTGGAGGATACATTCACAGTAGTTGTTTGTCAGGTTTAGTCTTACTTATCTTGTAAAATCCTGCTTTTATGCAGGCGGCAACATCAGCAACTTCTTGAAGGCCAGACGAACATTGCCTGTTCACGGTTCTTATGGGCACGGTTTCTGCTTGAAACAATTGTCATTTACTCCATATGCATAGAACCAAGAAGGAGAAAAAGAGCGAAACTTGTTATATGTAAACCATGTCCTTCGCTTTTAATTTTGTGTAAATTATTTCTGGTTTATTTTGATCACTAAATACAATTTGCAATGACATTGCAATAGAAGTACAATTCTATTCGGTGCCTAGAGGTCCCCAAGAATCACAGAGGGTAGGATATATTAGGTTTTGGAAAGTTTAGAATGGATTTGGACAAGGTTGGGATGAATTTCTCTTGAATTTGGAGTTTGGGTATTGATTTGAGGTGTTTTAGGGACTGATTTGAGATTGAATATATATGTAACAAATTACAATGGTTTATCCACTAGACATTCCTATCTGTCCGATCTGAGGACGGACAACTCAAATCATAGCCCCTTAAACACATATAACCTATCCAAGATTAAACAGCTGAGATTTGTTAGGAAACAATATTATTTCCTTTCATTAGTCTTGATTAGCCTTCCTTATTAGCCGTGTACTTAATTAGGCTACTTTATTATCCTTTTAGACTAGTCTTTATTTTTCTTTATTTTGTTACCTAATAGGATTGTTTTCTATTGTTTTGTTTTCCATATAGGATTGTTTCCTATTCCATTGATTTTCTAGTCTTTATAAACTCTTCTCTTGTAATATTCAATACACATTGTGAATAAGATTTATCTTCTTTTCTATTTATTTCTTTGCAAATTCTATCATAGTATCAGAGCGATGTTAGCAAAAGTCTTCACGATGCAATCCACGATGTTCGAGATGGTTGGTGAAAGAGATGACTCTCTACAGTCGATTAGTGTTCGATTGAATGGTAGGAACTATTCATACTGGTGTTATGTTATAAAATTTTTTTCAAAGGCAAGAGGTCGTGGAGCTATGTTAGCGAGGTTTCAATCAAACCCGTAGATGCCACAGTCAAGGATTATGCAGATCTGTTGGATACTTGGGAAACCAACAATTCGAAAATCCTTACTTGGATAAACAACTCTGTTGAGCACTCTATTGGTACTCAGTTGGCCAAATATGGGACGGCAAGCATGTTTGGGATCACTTGGCCAAGTTGAACACACTCCAATTTTGCCCAGAAATATCAATTGGAATCTGATATTCGTGCAGTGCAACAACAAGATATGATTGTGCAGGAATTTTACACTACTCTGACGGGGTTATGGGACCAACTTGCTCTCACAGAGCCCATATCTCTTCAGAGTAATTCTGATTATATTGTTCATCGCGAAGAGCAGCGACTTGTTCAGTTCTTGATGGCTCTTCGACCTGACTTTGAGGGTATTCGTGGGAATATCCTATATAGAAACCCACATCCGCCTGTTGATGCTGTGGTTAGTGAACTATTGGCTAAAGAAACTCGGCTCAAGACATTGTCTGGGAAGGGAATTATTGCTGCTGTTCCTAGTCAATCTATTTTGGATGCCCCGTCAAAATCATATTCTAGCAATCATAATCATAATCATAATCATAAGCGTTCCTTCCATAAGCGTCCGAACAATGACGAGTGCAACTTCTGCAAGCAAAAGGGTCATTGGAAAGCCCAACGACCTAAATTTTTGAATCAGCACGAGCGCAACAATAAGCTTTTGCAACACTGCAATACTGCAGCTCTTGTTCCAGAGGTTGCATTGCTGCTGAATCCCGATATGGTTGCCTTTGCACACCAGTTTCAGAAGTTTCTATCTACTCAGGCTCAGTCACACCAACCTCCATATGCCATGTCTACTACCTTTTCCACAGGTCTATCCTCATCAGGTCCCTCGGGTATAAATTCATCATTGTGGGTTTTAGATTCTGTTGCTTCTAACCACATGTCACCAGATTCATCTTTGTTTAGCTCTACCAGTCGATCTTCTTCTCTTGTTTCTGTTATTACAGCTGATCGATCTCCTATGCCTTTGTCCTTTACTGGTTCTATTTGCACGCATAAATTGTCCCTTTCTGATGTCTATTGTATTCCTTCACTTAAAATGAATCTTGCTTCAGTTGATCAATTGTGTGATTCTAGATTATCTGTTCACTTTTCTTCCACATCTTGTTCTGTACAGGATCCATAATCCAAGAAACTGATTGGGACAAGCCATAGGAAGGGGATTATATGTCTTGGATAAACTGAAAGTTCCCACTATTGCTGCTTCGACTCCCGATTTCTCTTCTTTTTGTCTTAATAAAAATTCGTCCAATTTTTATTTATGGCATTCTAGACTTGGTCATGTTTCGGCCACTCGTTTAAAATTCTTAGCTTCTAAAGGTTGTTTGGGAAATTTGCATTCTCATGATATTTCTTATTACAGTGGTTGTAAACTTGTAAATTTTACTGCTTTACCTTTTAATCCCAATACAACTTATTCTACTGCACCTTTTCAATTAATTCGTTCTGATGTTTGGGGACCTACAACTGTTGCCACTAAAGGAGGGTCTCGATACTATGTTTCTTTCATTGATGATTATACTCGATATTGTTGGGTTTATTTGATGAAGCATCATTCAGAATTCTATGACATTTACATGTCTTTCAAGGCCCTTGTTCACACTCAACATGATGTAGTTATAAAATGCTTTAGGGCTGATTTGGGTCGGGAATATACTTCCAATGCATTTGAACGATTACTTTCATCTAATGGTACGATACATCAATCTTACTGTACTGATACTCTAGAACAAAATAGAGTGGATGAATACAAACATAGACACATTGTAGAAACAGCCCGTTCTCTTTTATTATCTGCCAGTGTTCCTAGTATGTTTTGGGGGGAGGCTGTTCTTACAACTATTTATTTGATCAATCGAATTCCGACATCTCTTACTGGTGGAATCTTTCCTTATGAAAAGTTGTTCGGTCATGCTCTTGACTACTCATCTTTGAGGGTCTTTGGTAGCACATGCTTTGTTCTTCGTCTTAAAGCTGAGAGAAATAAGTTGTATGCTCGTTCTGTTGCTTGTGTTTTTCTTGGATATGGCAAAGGAAGAAAGGGTTATCGTTGTTTTGATCCAGTTTCTAACAAACTTTATGTCTCTCATCATGTTGTATTTGTGGAACATATTCCTTTCTTCTCTATTCCTTCTACATCTCATACAATAACCAAGAATGATCTAATTCATATTGATCCTTTCTGATAATGCCGGTGATGTTCTAGACTCTACTGTTTCCTATCCTAACCCTTCACTTTTGCAGCCTTTTCCTATACATTATTCTCGCAGGTCTAACATCCAAACTGATACTCCCCCTTCCTCGTCTGCCCAAGAAGTTCCTGAAGTTGTAGATCCGACACCGCTAACTTCCAAATGTATTCGTAAGTCCACTCGTTTGCCTGATTTTGACTACTCATGTTACTCCAATTCTTTTACTTCTTTCTTGTCATCTATTCACAACCTTTGTGAGCCTGAGTCATATACAGAGGTTGTTCGTGACCCTCTTTGGCAGCAAGCTATGGATGAGGAACTATTTGCATTGCATAGCATTGGTACTTGGAATTTGGTGATGCTTCCGCCTGGTAAAAAGGCTATTGGTTCTCGTTGGATCTATAAAATTAAGACCAACTCTGATGGTTCAGTCGAGCATTATAAAGCATGCCTGGTTGCAAAAGGATTTGCTCAACAATATGGCATGGATTATGAGGAGACTTTTGCTCCTATTGCAAAGATGACTACTATTCGTGCACTCATTGCAGTGGCCTCTGTTCGTCATTGGCATATCTCTCAGTTGGATGTTAAAAATGCATTCTTGAATGGCGATCTCAAACAAAAAGTGTACATGGTTCCTCCTCCACGCGTTGCTCACTCTTCTGGACAAGTTTGCAGACTTAAAAAGGCATTGTATGGCCTCAAACAGGCTCCTAGAGCTTGGTTTGAGAAATTCTCTTTGGTGGTCACATCTCTTGGCTTCTGTCGTAGCCATGATGATTCGGCTTTATTTATAAAGTCCACTTCTATGGGCCATATTGTCCTTTCTTTGTATGTGGATGACATGATTATCACAGGGGATGATATTGATGGGATTGCTGCCTTGAAGATTGAGTTGGCACATCGGTTTGATATGAAGGACTTGGGGTCTCTTCGCTATTTCTTGGTCATCGAAGTTGCCTACTCACCTAAGGGTTATTTATTGTCCCAATTCAAATACAATGCAGATATTCTTCAACGAGCTCGCCTATCAGATACCAGGACTGTTGATACTCCTCTGGAGCTAAATGATCGTTATACTCCGACTGACGGCACTCCCTTACCTGATCCGACCTTGTATCGGACTATAGTTAGGAGCCTTGTCTATCTTACTATCACTCGTCCTGATATTGCACATACAGTACATATTGTTAGTTAGTTTGTTACCGCTCCGACCATAGTTCATTGGGCAGTTGTTATTTGCATCTTGCGGTATCTTCGTGGGATTCTTTACGAGAGTCTTCTATTCTCTTCTACGTCTTCCTTGGAACTCTCTGCTTATTCAGACGCTGACTGGGCCAGTGATCAAACTGACCGCAAATCTACCACAGGGCTTTGCGTTTTCTTGGGTGATTCGCTTATTTCTTGGAAAAGCAAGAAACAACAAGTTGTCTCTCGTTCTTCCACCGAAGCAGAGTATCGTGCTATGACCTCTACCACCAATGAGATTGTTTCGCTACGTTGGTTGCTAGAGGATATGGGTGTAACATTCTCTGGACCTACACCTCTTTACTATGACAATAAAAGTGCAACAGATTTCTCACAATTCAGTTTTTCATGAGCGGACTAAGCATATTGAAATTGATTGTTATACTACTCGTCAGCAACTTGATCGCGGCATGATTTCCCTTCCCTTTGTCAACTTTTCTCTCCAGTTGGCAGATTTATTTATGAAAGCTCAAACGGTCCAGCGATTTTGATTCTTTGTTAGCAAACTCTCGATGTTGAATGCGGCTGGATCGTGAGTTTGAGGGGGGATGTTAGGAAACAATATTATTTCTATTCGTTAGTCTTGATTAGTCTTCCTTATTAGTCGTGTACTTAATTAGGCTACTTTATTATCCTTTTAGGCGAGTCTTTATTTTTCTTTACTTTGTTACCTAATAGGATTGTTTCCTATTGTTTTGTTTTCCATATAGGATAGTTTCCTATTCTATAGATTTTCTAGTCTTTATAAACTCTTCTCTTGTAATATTCAATACACATTGTGAATAAGATTTCTCTTCTTTTCTATTTATTTCCTCGCAAATTCTATCAAGATTGATCCATAATTCGATCCAACGACTGAGAAACAATTGAGACACAATTTATACTATATTTTGTTTGCACACAATCAAAACCAATACACTCCACCACCCAAAGCATGCCTCTGCATTCTCGAGATGCACAATACACGCCTATCTATCTATTGCAAAACATGGTTGTTCTCGAGACATACAATACACACCTCTCTCTCTATGCATTCTCTCTCAAGCACGCCTCTCTCACTATGCATTCTCTCACTTTAGAGATGATTTGCTCACCAACCCTAGGTGAGGGGTCTAGACACCACCGCGAACTATGCACGTTAATGGAGAGAGCTCATCATCCTCTTCATCATTAATGAAGGCAAAATTCTTCAAAGATCAACCAATCTCCTAGGATCCTAGAGAGAAGGGAGAGAGATTTGGGAGAGAAGGAGTGGGAGACGCAAGAGAGAGAGTGAGGGATGATGTTCTGAACAAAAAATGAGAGTTTCTCTCATATTAGGGAGTGTATAATACCCCAAAAATGACAAAAATACCCTTAATGAAGTCTGTCATAAATTCACCCCGACAAACCCGAAACCGGTTATGGGGAGGGTGGAAACCGGTTACGGATGTCACTGCCCCCCTTTCTTCCTTGCAGTTTCCCTTGCGGATACCGGTTCCGCATGCGAGGGAAACCGGTTACGCGACTGCAGTAGAAACCGGTTGCGGGTTCCTGGGAAACCGGTTACGGGCACCTCTGCCTTAGGAACTGATGGGCGTATTTTGGACACAATTTCTTCGTCTGAACTCCGATTGATACGATTCAAATTGCATTGGATTCAGAATTAAATCCTCTACGACTTCTATGGATTTTCTATTTTATAAATCAAATGAAGATTTTGGGATTATAAACCAACTAAAATCCAAGAAATAGAATTAAAATTTCGAGAATCATTTTATAAAATTCTCAACCGTTACAATCTACCCTCCTTATAGAAATTTCATCCTCGAAATTTACATAATCAACAAACCGAGATACAACAACAAGATAAAAAATCTTCTAAGAATCGAATAGTTCCAGATATTTCTCTCAAATCTCTTATTCCCGTTCCCAAGTCGCCTCTTCAATATTGTGATTCTTCCAAAGAACTTTAACTAGTGGAATGGTCTTCCCCCCGCAAGACTTGTTCCCTTGAATCTAAGACGTGAATAGTTTGTTCCTCGTAAGATACGTTGGCTTCCAATGCAATTGATGACCAATATAAAACGTGAGATGGATCTGGTTTGTACTTATGAAGCATTGAAACATGAAATACATCATGCACACCCGAGATTTGATATGGTAGAGCCAAACGATAGGCTACTTCTCCTACCCTTTATATAACATCAAAGGGCCAAATGAATCGAGGTGCTAGCTTTCCCCTCTTTCCAAAATGAGAAGTTCATCGACGCGGTGACGCTTTGAGGAAAACATGGTCTCCAACTTTTAAAAACAAAGGACGACGACAGTTGTCCACATACCTCTTGTTACATCTTTGAGCTATTAACAAATGTTGACGAATCATCTTGATTTGCTCAGTAGTTTGTTGAACAGCTTCCGGAACCATAACTACAGTATCTCCAACGTCAATCTAGCAAATTGGAGATTTGCACAGTCTCCCATACAAAGCTTCAACAGGTGCCATCCCGGTGCTCGATTGATAGCTATTGTTGTAGGCGAATTCGACAAGTGGAAAGTGGTCTCCCTAATTTCCATAATAGTCCAAAATGCAAGCACGAAGCATATCCTTTAAGGTTTGAATGGTGCATTCCGACAATCCATTGGTTTGAGGAAGAAACGTAGTACTCAGGTGAAGTTTATTACCAAGAGCCTGTTGCAAACTTTCCCCAAAACGAGACATAACTGTAGGATCCCGATCGGAGACGATAGATAAAGGTGCACCATGCATACTGTCATGCCCTCGATTTTCAAACCATTTTTTTGAAATACAATTTAAATAAATAACAAGGGGATACAACTACTTGCCATCCAGATCCATTCAGTTGAATTTACCATTACATTACATACAGTGTCATAGAATAGATACAACAAAAGTACAAGAGCGAAAGAAGTGAAGCACAGTACATGTCTACCACTGAAGTACCAAAACTGATATACAGTGTAAAGGAAATACAACTGAAAACACTTCAACTGAAATATGAAGTACAAGAAGGACTATTAAAACTGAAGTAGTCAGGTCGAAGAAAATCCAGCAGCTGACTTGAACTGCAAAACAACAAGTCCTCCAAGCCCTGCAGAACATAACTAGAAAAATAGGAAAAAGAGGGTCTTAGCGAACCACAACTCAATGAGAAAACTCCTAACTACTACCAAGCATGCACATACGGTGCGTGCCTACGTGTCCACAAGTAAACGTACAAGAACTGTAAAGAACCCAAAGTGCATGTGATGCAAACCTACCTCGAAACAATAGTGGACATAGGCGTACTACCAATAATACATGTATATACAAACCCTCAAGATCAAGTGTGTGCATGGAAAGAGAGCTCCTAGGTCCAACCAACACAAACTCTAAGACGAATCAATCAAACTCTCTACTAGGATAAGGCAACCCTAAAGATCTATCAAGGATCCAAATGAAAGTGCCACCGAGCTTCACGAACCTCATTGACGATCGTTATCGTTAAGTATGGAATTTATATGCCACTTTGGATATTTGAGGTATTTTTTTCTTTCCTTTCTATCTTTCCGTTTCATTGATTTCATGAATATGGGTAAACCACGGAATCCCTAGCCATGTACATTCCGGGTATCCCACCATCCTTGTTATATTACTCGTTCACATTAGTAAGTTCATGCTTTTTCATAACATGGATAAACCACAAATTCCCTAGCCAAGTACATTTCGGGTTATCCTAACTTTCTCACACTATGGATACGCCATGGAAGAGTCTAGCCAAGCCCCTTCCAAGTTATCCCAATTCTCCATTTATCACATTCAAAGTTCATAATCATATTGGGTGGGTCTGGCATAGAGGCTTTTCAACGCACTATCCTTTCCTTCCGTGATTCCCCAACTCATTGGGAGGGCTACGCTACACCCATTGTGCTCAATGTGATGGCGCAACCACCAAGGAAGTTCAACCTCAGTCTATTACTATTGTGCACAATGTGGAGGATGGTGAGACCATCCAAGGATTCATCTAGCCAAGATCATTCCCGCCAAACATTCTAGTTTCCCCAACTCGTTGGGAGGGCCACCATACCCTATGATTCCACTTTGTTATGAGTTTTCATTTCATTTCCTTTTTATCATTGTTACCATGCCTAGCCAAGGCAATTAAATCACATTATTCCATCTAGTCCACATTTCCACGTCAACTTATTCGATCACGTTCCTTTTCATTATAAGTTTCCCAAGTGATAGATTCAAGGTTGGGTACGAGTAGCCCTCGTGGGGCACATACTTCATATTAAATGTTCATTGAATACATTTGAATGTGTCATTAGGTCTCACCATTTCAAGTTCAACCTTGACACATCAAGGGGTATAACCTACCAGTTCCATCCTTTTCCAATTTAATCGTTTGTTTCAACGTTCAACCATGATGAACTCAAGTGAGACCATAAACGTGACGATACCTCTAACCTTGGCAACACCAAGGGAGGCCAACCCAACTAAGATAAGTCACCAAAATACAAGGACTTCAATCGTCCAATTGATCCACAAAGACCCACTACCACCGAACACACACCGTTCAAAGAATCCTAAAAGTCGACGACCAAATGAGCACTCGGTATCATTCCAACACTCATCCCTACCGGACAACCAATAACGCAATTAAATCAAACATGCATTTACCATCGTTCTATGGTAACTAATCTGAAGTCAATTCCTCCAATGCTCACCTCAAGACTCTCACGGACATTTCGTCGAACATATGGCGCCCATACTTTCTAGGGGTGAATATCAACACACCAAGCATTTTCATCACACACATACCTCACCTAGGCCGTAGACAACTCACCTAGGCTCAGTCTAGATCAACCAATCGAAGTGATATGCTACGACTACACAAGGTGAGAACACAACCTCTGAAACTACAAAAAACGAAATATATAGGCACACACACACAAGATAGGAGTTAAGAGTTTACCCACCAGAGAGTCGCCGGATCTCTAAGTCCTCCGGAGAGATCCTCAACACCGCCACGAACCGAACTCGTCCACGCATAGATCTCCTTAAGCTCTTCCATGTTCGGGAAGATGATTTCTTTGGATGGTTAACGGATTTGAGAGGAGAGAAGAGAGAAGTGAGGGAGATATAGGGTTTTGAGAGGGTGAGGGGGCTATGTTTTGCAAGAGGAAGGGAGAGAAATGAGTTGGACCGAACATAAAATAAAAAACCAAACTTAAAACACAAAAATCTGCCGCGCCGTCCGGACGAAACACCACGTCGTCCGGACGAGAACCCTCTTCCATCCGGACGTACACCACCTCGATCTGGACAAGACATCCTGAAGCATTCTCCAATGTTGCCGCTCTCTCGTCTAGACGAGAACCAGCCTTGGTTCGGACGAGCCACTTGAGAATGTCCCGAAATGACTTTGAACCACTCTCGAACCTTCCCAACGCAATCTCAAACATTTCTAGAATGCTTTAGACATCGAATAGCGATCCTAAGGCCATACTGTGACCTTCTTCAAGGTCACAAATGCTAACAATGATCGATAAGAGATTTGCAAATGCTTCGCGGACTTCCCCGAATGTTTCACTATCGCTCGAATCACATACTGATGAAGGAAATTCAAGACCAAAAGGTCAAAATCAATTTAAAGCTTCCCGAAGTATATTTCAACACCAAAGAATTGAGTTTAAAAGATTATGAAAATTCAGGTCGTTACATCTCATACCCCTTAAAGAAATTTCGTCCTCGAAATTGAGTAAGAAAAGAGAGGGGATGAAAACCAAACCACCCGACTATCGGAACCGAAGAACTTAATTCCTCAACAATGAATAAAAATCAAAACTCACCTCCACAATGGACTCCGCAAGAGTTAGATCATAACAAACATGGGAGTGAATTCAACTAAAATGCATGGATTCGATACGGTTACTCGGACACTTGGTCAAACATAGGTTCATTCTCGCTTTCACATCCAAAAGTTTATTTGCAATGGCCACAATGCAAGGGCACACTTCACAACCCCCATGCTCACAAACATGCCAAGAGATAAGGGAATACTTCCCGATACGATACGGATACGCTGACACAAGTCGATTCCATCGAAATACCAAAAGAACGGAGAGTCCTACAAGTGACGACCTCCTCGGGGACCAAGAATTGCAAACTTCCCACGACAACTATTACCAAATGAAATATAGATGAATCGATGTACAAACACCAACACTCCCTTATCGATATACAAGCCCTCTCAATAGCAATTCTCACGTTGTCGTCCTTCACAACCCGATAATCACACTACGAATACACCGATACATAAGGATACGCTAAGGACATGCCGATATGCCACAGACACGCCGATACGCCAAGGACACACCGACACGCCAAGGACACGCCGATAATCTATGGATACGCCGATACATCTTCAAAGCCGTTTGCATGAATGCTTAGAGAATTATAACTAACGAGAATACATCATCGTACCAACACCCACGAGCCAACCGAAAATAAATGCAACATATGAACATGCTCCAAAATCCTCGAGCCAAAGAATACACCACACTAAACACACATCCTAGTGTGGTAACCGAGTGACCTTGGTGATTTGTTTTGAGATGACCTGACCGGTAGCTCTTCTCAAACCAATTCACCACGTGAAACGTGGATCATGTGGTGACCGGACCCGCGCCCTTGGAAGAAATAAGTGACACATAAACCGAACATCATCGAGTCGGCCTGGCCGACCCCCAACACACCGAAGGGTCCGCGCTTCGGCCGACACATACCCTTCAGAATGTACCCTTCGGCTGCCATAGGCGCCGTCCCCAATTCCTTACCGAACGGACCGGTTCATCCGGAGGGTTCCCCTCCTATCTCTGTCGTGGGGAATTCACTGTAATACCCCGTCCGTACGACTCGACCCGATCCACCAACCGTCCAGGCCCATCCTCAGGCCCGCAACGCGCAGCCCACTCACCATTCGTGAGCCCCAAGCCAACATTTCCCTATAAATACCCCCCGTGGGTACTGTTCACGGGATCGCGGATCAACTTCTGGATCTCCGACCGCTGACCGTCCGGCCTCCTACGTTTTATGCTTTAACATCTCCAACTAGTTCTAACTTAAGCATCGGAGGCCACGTTGGTTAAACCCCACCGGCGGACACTCACCTTTGTTTTGCAGGAACCAACAGGAGGACCCCCCATACTTGTTTGCAGGGACCACTCCAGTTTCCAGACCAAACCGACTCCCTAAAGTCCGAAGGCCCAGCGGTCCGAGAGAACCCTCCGGCAGGAACAGGCAACCACAATTGGCGTTCACGGTGGGACCTTAGCAACAGTGTCTGTGGAAAACCAGTTGCCTGCCCA
>NMUG010006807.1:0-12389 GCA_002855965.1 Monotropa hypopitys | reverse complement strand
TTTTCCCTTTGAATTGTAGGTCACAATGTGGAAGATTTGTGGTCGTGGGTTATCGTATGTTTGGTGAGGATGAATAATAGAATGAATCTGGGTTGCAAACCTCGTTATTGGTCCCTTAGAGATTGTTGGGCACCACACGTTCGATGGTTTTCCCCTTGCAGTGTATTAGTTGGGCAATTGGGCTAACAATACTCATGGGTGCGTCGAGGAGCAAATGGGCTATCGACATCCTTTCTCATTGTGTACATCAAGGAGCATGTGGGCTCTCGATCTTCCATTGGTGTCGTTGTTGCATCGTCATGTGGTTAGCCTTGGTTTCTCTTAGTACCGTAACGGTGGAGATGTGTTGGTCTTGTTGGGTGTTGCCCTTGATTTCGTCAAGGAGGATTGGTGAATTGAGGAACTTAATGATGAACGCAAAACATTCAATGAACGTCAAACATGAGGGATGAATCCTATGAGGACCACTCTCTTTATAATTATGAATCCACTACCTCAATTTCACCTAACTCAAGAACAATGATTATGTGAGGAAAGATTGTTGTTTTCCGCGGCGTAGGGAGGATACCAACTATCACAGCGCAATTGGGCGGACTGAGTTTCTTTTCGGTTGGTATCTGTGGTAGCCAGACCTCGATCTTGAGGAAACGAGTCTGTTCGGAGAGGTTAGGTGATTTTTCGGACCCAAATGGTCCTCTGGCCACCGGAGGGCTCTCCACATCAATCGACAGGCGTCAGCACGATCCTTGTGGTGGGACAGCTTTTGACCGACCGCCTCTCTCTAGAGGGTTTATCCTTCGGCAACGACCTGACCCAAAACTTCTCGGGTGTTTGCTCGTGGATCCCCCATTCGTACGGCCGATCCAGTCCAACAACCATACTCGGCCTATCTCGGTCCACCACGTGTATCATTCGGTCCTATTGTCACGCGGGGGAGCCCATGATGCACTGTTCACGGGTCATACTTGAGCCCCAAGCCAACTAACCCTTATAAATACCACTTGATGGGTACTGTTCACGGGACTGGACCCCATGCGAGAACCGTCTGGCCTCTTTGTCTCTTTGATTTTAACACACAAAGAAAGTCGATAACTTAAGCTTCAGAGGCCCCGTTGGTCACAACAGACCGACGAGCACTAACCCTTATTTCACAGGAGCCCAGTAGGAGGACCCCCTTTTTTGTATTTGTAGGGACCCACTCAAGCCTCGGAGCCACAGTCCGGCTGTGCGATACGGACCTCCAGCCGACGACCCAAGACCGAAGAGCTAGCCATCGGAGGTTTCCTTTAGAACTGTAGCCACCCCAATTGGCGTTCACGGTGGGATAGATACGCCCTAACCTTGGTTACAGCCTTACATCTTTCCCGCACCCAAAATAACCCCAAACCTCTATGGAAAATGAGAACACCACTTCGACAAACCAAGACGCCTCTCTATACCTTATCCCCCCCCTCAGCCACAACAACACATCTCCCTGGGGCTCTTTGTTTCTCCCTCCGGACTGACGCCGGAGCTTGGTTCGGCCTATACAGCGGCTGTGGACTGGGCACTCAAAGAGAAGGACGCCGAGATTGTCTATCTGAGAGATCAGGTATCCAGAGCTACTGCTGCTATGGACTCGGTCTCATGATCTTCGGAACAGAGGCCACATAGACGTCGTTCAAGAGAAGACCGAGAGCGCAAGGGAAAGAGAGTGGCCGAGGACCAAGTTGCCTGGACGACCAGGCTGGAATGCTTGGGCCTTTGAAATGGTTGGGAGTGAGTTTCTTATATAGTTTGAACATGTCACATCTATAGACGCGACATGCACAAAATTTTGGTCAATCAGATGGCTCGCGACCATATGCTGGGATTAGATATTTTTGAGATATTTTTTGCAGTTTCCAACTCATTTCCTTCAGCTAAAATTAAAAAAAATATCAAAAAAGTGAAAAAGTGATCCCGGGCTCTGAAATTTGTCCGAAGCTTCCATTTGTGCTTGGTCGGCTTCCCATTGAACTCGGTCTTTGACAATTTAAATTAGATATTGTTGATACCTGAGTTGGATCGTAAATATAGAAAATGTCTCGAGCTCGAACCAGACATTTCCCAAGAAAACCCTAGAAAACGGCTTTGTTGCTTTAAACAATGACTGAAGTATTAGGTGTAACTCTTGGATTGCTCAACTTCCATTGGATTTATTCTTCAAGGAATGTTTGACTTTGCAAATGAGGTCCGTAGAAATTAGGTTTGCCGATTTCCGAGACCGGTCAGTTGTTGTAATGAAATTTGAACAGATGGGCATTTATGTCCAACTAAATTCCAAATTTTGATCGGATGGATTCAGTCTTTATATAGCCTTGTCAGTAATGAAATTATCTTCGACTTTCCATTTAGAAGTGAAATTTTGGTTTCTCGTGTGGAATTCTGTTGGTTCCCGAGCGTATTGCATGTGAGGAGGAGTTTATGAACCGTCCGTTTGATGTTTGTCCAGAACTGTGTATCGGCTTGAAATTTTGATTTTGGGTAAATATTCCTTAACACTTTACCGATGTTGGTTGATTGGCTTACTATTTTTTAGCTCGTGAGAAGTCTGAACATTCCGGAAGTGCATTTTGATCTGTTTGGAAGACCGTTTTGCTGAATTCTGAGTTGTAGTTGCTGATTCAAAATTGGGTATCAACATCGCCTTCGTTTTCTCCAGTCCCAGAGGTTGAAGAGCCTTCCACTGAGGTCCGAGACACCAGAGTGTAGGTGTACTAAGGATTATAGCCGGGGAGAAAAGGGACAGACCATTGATTCTATTCAAGCTTCTGAGCCTCCAAGATGTTATCAAACTCGGCACGTAGCTTGAGTGCCGACGATTTGTACAAAGCTGCAAAGGCAGAAGAAGCACCATTATTAAAACAACAAGTAAGCAATATCAATAAAGAGACGTCCAACTTACAAAGATTCGTGGGCTGCTGAGGAATTGGGTGGCGAGTCGGTTGGGGCTCAAAGTTGTTGGAGACTACCATGTAATCATTTGCATACTTGTCAGAATCTGACAGACCAACAATTATGCCCTCTTTAGGTGGACGTCAACCAAGATAATACTTGTGTGAAGCCTTATTTAAGCCGACGGTGTAATGGCCGAAGAGATCCTCAAATATCAGAGGGTTACCCAAAGTCTCATTCAACTTGGCAACCCCTATTATGATGCAAAAGACGTTTACCATCACTTGCGATGGTGTCAAACCAAGCTCATTAAAGAAGCGACACAGAAAGGGTTACAGAGGGAAGTGTACTCCTCCCTCTAGGACGACAAGGATGGGAATATGAATATACTCCTAACCTATTTTCAGATCATCCTGTGCCACCAAGGAAATCTACACGTCGGCCGGGATATCGCAGTTCACCCGGAACTTCCTTATAGATGAGCCGGAGGAGAGAAGGAGACGGTACTTATCGGAATGCATTTTGGGAGGCATTCCGCAAGAACCTAAAATGAAAAAATTGCATCAGTTATCTCGGCACCTTGTCTCCTCTCTTAGGTAAGGTTTCAAATCTAAAGGGCCAACCAGGCATCAACCATAGGGGCCAAGGGCAGTCAACACACCGTGTTGCCTGGGCACAGGGCAAGAGTTATCCAGGGAGATCACCGAAAGTGCGGTGGTGCGGTTAGTGCACCACCATAGGGGGCATCTGTCACACCTATTCCGTTTATTTATTTAAAACCTTTAGTAGAATAATAATCTAAAATAGAAGTATGTAATAATAAGGGTTTAATTAAGATATTTAAGTCTATATATGGGTTGTTATGTAAAGAGGAGTATACATGGGTCCTAGGAGTAATTAGAGATATGTAGGACTTGTAGAAATGAATTATGCATGAGGGCTTAGTGGTCTTTTGACTTAATAATCAGATTTTTGGGGTTAATAGGATCCCTAGCCTCCATTCCTTACACCCAAAATCTGTATGAAAATAGGGAAAGAGTGATATAGTGAGAGAAAGTGCTCTTGGAGGGTGATTGAGCTTGGAAGGGAGCTTGGATCAACATCAAACTTGTTGCTAGCAATCAAGGTATGATCATCTACCCTAGTTCTTGTCATTTTTGTAGAATCTGAAGGGAAATTTTTAGGTTTTTAGGGAAAACGAATTTCTAGATCTAGATTCGGGAAAACATGATCTGGGTCCCTATTTGATGTTTGTAGGACTCCATATTGGAGTATGTTCACCGTATGGGATGGAGAACAACTTTGCTGAGCGAGGTTTTTCCATTAGAATGATCAAAAATCAGATTCTTGAGAGTTTGGGCGAAGTTGGGTGATTTTTGGATAAATTAGTCGCCAGAATTTCTTGATCTGTACCAGTATAGAAGGTGCATGTGCTGGTACAAAATCCTTCTGGACAAAAGTTTTTAGGATTATACCGGTACACATGAATCCCCCATCGGTATGTGAACTTTCTATTCTGTTGTACCGGTACACGGTGTGTCCGTACCGGTATGGGAGGCTTCTGATGGAATTTTTGAGTTGTTGAGGGATGCAAGAATAGATGCGGGTTTTGATGGGTATGTATTATTTATCCCATTTAAAGGTTATTAGAGGTTTCTAAAGCCTTCATTAGGCAAAATGATCTATAAATAGACATTGTCTTATTTAACCAAGTTATGAAGTCATAATCGTTCTAACCTAGATGCGTTGGAACATGAGAGGTACCCAGGCCTTCAGAGCAACAACCGTAGCACAGTTGGACTTTCCACCCGTTCTTGGTAAGTGTGTAGATACCTTTCAAAACATGTTTATTAACCCATGTGACTACGTGTATGACAATGTGGCTTCTTATGTGCATTACTTGTGACTGTGTGCAATCATGTTTACTTGCTCTATCTATTGAACATACATGCAAGCATGTATTATTTGGATTAATTGAGCATTAGTTGTACAATTTTTGATAACATGCTTATATTGTGCTAGTTGTTTTACATTTGGACTTAAGTCAAGCACATTTAGTTGGTAGCATGTTATACTTGAAAATTATATCCATGTTAGGGATGTTAGTGAAGCATATCATGCGACCACGTGGACAAATTTATGAACATGGAACATATGATGAGAAATTGTGCATAAAATGGTAATCAATATAAAGTGGAATGACCCCGGCATACCTTTGATAGGTTGTGAGGCCAAGAGTGGGCAATGTGAATAAAGAGAAATATTATATATTTGTATCATAGACAGGTTCTCTTGTGAGCCCGGAATGCCCGTAATGTGATTATGTGCCATAGGCAAGTTCTCTTGTGAGCCCGGAATGCCCGAAATGTGGTCAAGGACTTGATTGATTCATCCTCAGCGGGTGTATGCAGCTTGATAATGTGAATTAAACCATCTGTTAATAAAATTGGCATGTCGCCTAAATTGAAGAGAAAGAGAAGGATTTAGTTGATCCGAGATTGCACTGATACAGTATACCATGCCATGTATAGTGTTTCAGTAGTTGTTATTGGACTGGATTAGGGGCAAGACACACCACTTCAATTCTTATTGTCTTACATTAGTAGTTTCCTATGTTGATTTGCATATATTGACTGTTGTTACCTGACACTTCTGGATATCATTTGTTGTTTTCTGTTTTGCAATCTATATCCAAGTTTGGATGCTTAGAGGGTTTACTACAGGTCAGACATATGCTATATGGTAAGAGGCTTAGAGGATTCTTTTCTGGTTGGGATTGTTTCCCCTTGTCCTTCTTACATCAGTAGTTAGTGAGTAGTTGTGAGATTGTTCTAGTATTCTTAGAGAGTTGGTTGTAGAATTTATGAGAGTTGTTTTCATTGTAGACCTTTGTATTGGTCTTATGTTATTGACTTGTTACTTTAGGATCTTTATATTTAGAGATTTCATTTTTAGTCTTCTGCTGTGTACTAGAGTTTATTGTGCCCTTTTGGGATATCCTTATAAATGTTGTAAATCTTGTTAGTGTTGTTTAGTCACCATCCTGTAGCCGAATCACCTTTTTATGGTTGATTTCTGAGATGGGTCATGACAGCTTGGTATTAGATCTCTAGGTTGTTAGATTCTGGAATGAGAGCAGTTTGAGGATTAGTGTGAGTTTGAATGGAAATAGTTTGAGTTTTCTACCTTTGGAGATGAGAGAGTCTTGAAGTTTTTAGGTCTTGAAGTGAGAAATTTAGAATGGTGAGTGGTTGTATATTCCATAAGTATTATGTACGTTACCTTGATGCCCAAGAAACTACCTTGAGATCCGGTTTGAAAAGCACCTGATCAACGTATTTTAAAACAGGAGGTCTTGGAAAGTTAATTGGAAAGCACGATATGGATCGGAATGTCGAGTCTAGGTTAGTTCGAGCAATTAGTGATCTGTATGGGGTAGCCTGTGTGAAGCTTAGTAGTTAGTATATGGTAGTAATGTGTTATATAGGTGTAGAGAACCAGAGTAAGGCATGGCTTTGCAAGTGAACCCTAAGCTTACAGATACTTACGCGTTGAATTCTGTTTATGTAGCTAACTTTATATGCTGCATATTATGTGTTTATGTTATGATCTGTTAGTTGTTTGAATAGGGTCGTATTATGGATCATCTTGAAGATGTGACTTCTAGTGCTCTTGGTAATGCGAAGATAGATGAGTCGGGCCTGTTGCACCGGGTGGATGAGATGGTTGTTTTGGAGGATAGAAAATCAACTTTCAGAAAATTAAAGCAAGGAGATATGTCAGTGGAGGTGTATGCGACTAAATTTTTGGAGTTGTATCCATATACGAGGGAGGAGGTTAGTTTAGATTTGGAAAATGTTTGAAGTTCTGTAGAGGTTTGAAACCTTGTTTAACTGCTAAGTTGTTGGATTTTTATCATAGTGATTTTGATGATTTGGTAGGGATGGCAAAAGATGAGGAAGTTGTCGAGTAGAGGTTAGCATATATATATATATGATTGGAAGAGGAGGAATGGGTTAAAAGAAGACCTAGGAGAAAAGTCTCAATATAGTGATGTGGGGAAAGCTGTGGAATCAAAGAGGGGATTTAAGAACAGAATGAAAGGTATTGGGCTCTTTGGTAGGAAAGGAAAAGGAAATGGCAAGTCGGGGAAAAAGAATTGGATGGTGGTGGAAGAATCTAAACAGGTTCGGCATTGTTTTTCTTGTAGGTCTCCAAATCACGTTGTTTGAGAGTGTTTGCAGAGGAGAGAAGTAGTGCAGGGTCGTAAGTGATTTTAATATATGGAGCTTGGGCATGTCACGTCTCAATGTCCGGGGATTAGGGTGTTGGATATCCCATCAAGGGATGGTTCGCAGAATGGGGAAAATAAAGGTTTATAGGAGCTTATTACAGATGTCAAGATAGAAGCGTGTACCAATCAGGCTTCCCGGTTGGCATCCGATGATGGGTCAGGTATGTCTATAATTCTAGAATTTAATTTATGTATGTTACAAATTTGAGAATTGATTGGTACACAATATTGTAGTTTATGTGTGCCAATCTAGCTTCTTTTAGTTAGTTTTTGTCTTTAGTATATTTAATATTTAGTTGTGTTTTTGTACATATGCGTTTAATCTTGTTTAGTAGTTTTTGGTGTTTTGTACAGGTTGTTTAGCATTTCCCGGACGAGTCCGAAAGTCCCCGATCCATCCCGAGCCATTTGATGAAGTCAAGAGCGACAAGGATGCACCAATGGGGCCAATTTCCAGAAGATGGCATCCAATTACCGGAAGAACAAAGCTATGGCCATGCCACTTTGTCGGTAAAACGGCCATAACGTTTGCTATGCAACTCTAATTGCCATTTATATATGGCGTTAGAAAGCTATCGAAAAGATGCATAAAAGTGCAGCAGAGGGACAAACTGCAAAACGTAGACCGATCCACCATTTTCTGGTAGACCGGTCTAGGAGCAGTAGAGGGCCAATTGCAAAACCGGTACCGGTCTACCACTTTTTGGTGGACCGGTATAGGCTGTGTATTTCTGCAGAATTCATCCCAATTAAGGGCATTTTGGTATTTTTGCATAGGGGGGGTATAAATACTCATTTGTATCTTAATTTGGCATTTTGGTCTACCACTTTATGTATGTATGTAGTATAATGGGGGAGTAACCCCCTTGGTTTGGCCATGGGGTGACTAGCACCCCGGTATCGGCTTGTGATTGAATGCTCCGTTTTGGGCTTAAATTGTAGTGGTCTAGGGTGTAGGAGTTCACACCTAAGGTCTAAGCCAAGCGGTGTTAATCACTTTGATGCGTCGTCGATATGAATAATGGAACGACGCATGCTTGGTGCGATGTCCCGCTAGGTGTTTGACAAAATGCCTAAGTGAACGAATTCACCTCGAAACCACCCAATTGCTATAAAATTGTTGTCTCGAGATTTAATAGGGATTAGGGGAATGTAGTTCTCACCTTGTATCTAACCAAGGGTTGTCAAACCTATTTGATGGGTCGTCGACATAAGATGGCATGACCCATGCTTGTAGCATGTCACCCAATGAGTATAAGTCGGCCTAAAGAACCGAATTCTAATCCCTATGTCATCTCTTGACCCGTGACTTGTTCTTGATTGTCAAACACCCCGTGGGAGGTCCTATGCCGCAATCCCTCCTTCGTGTCGTCATAGATATTAGAGTAGTCTTTCATTGGCCTAGATTAGGTGTTAGAACCCCCATTGCCATTCCGCTTAGTTTAACTTGTTTTCATCTTTTATTTTCATGCTTTAGTTTCTTAAGTTTTCTAAATCAAAAACAAAAGGCTAGCATCCTACCGCCTCTACCGCAAAACCAAACTTCTTTACCAAGCAATTATCCTCAACTCTGACATTTCCCTGTGGACCGACCTCGGACTTGCCGCTCTACTAGTTAGAGTAGTATTTTCCGTGTTTATAAATTATTAATGCATGGTTAAGGCTTTTCCGTTAATCAACGACCGGAAAAGTCCTTCCAACATTTTGGCGCCGTTGTCGGGGAATTGTTGTTGAGTTTAGTTTTTGCCAGTTTAGAATTTTCTTTTGTTCCATCGTATATATATCCCCTTTTAGTTTGTTTTCACTTGTTTTTATATAAAAACAAAATATAGACGTTGTTGATCATGGATTCCAGTAACCCTTGGGAAACCATGGATCAACAACATTGGGAGACCTACTCTCCATTCCTCGAGCCTCTTAGTCAAGAGTGGCATGACCACTCTAACTTTTATCGGGAATGTGAGATATCACATGAACCACTACCACCCTCATACCCTTATCACGATGAAATGGCTCTACAAAAATTCTTTTACCCGGAGTCAACTACTCAGAACAATGGTCCCAAGTAGAGCCATATCCATGCAATCCACCATCCATGACTACTTTGGAGGATACCTTGCAAGTATTTCTCCAAAGTACCCGTGCAATTACCTTGGACAATGCCTTGCAAACATTCCTCCAAGGTTGCAATACCAATTATGCTCCCGACAATATTGTAGTGACTCCTCCCGAGTCTTATCATTCGGAGCCACCCTTGGAACTAAAAAATCCAATCCCGCAAAGGATTGTTATGACCATTGTCCTCCAGAGGCAATTTTTGAGTCCCAACCATCGCACCCATCCTTTCTTGAGGACACGTTGCAACATTTTACTTAAAGTTGCAACAACATCACGGCTTACAATTCTTTATGCCAAGTGGACTTTGACGTCCCACTTTTTGAGCCGTCCATTCCCACCCACCCCTTGGAAGAGGCATGTCTTACCTCCGAAGAGGTTACTTTCCTTGAGAATCTGGATGTGGGGATTTCTCCTACCCTCTACATGATCCAAGCCGAAATCCGGTCGCTCCCCGAATCAAAAAATGACACTCCTCTCACTCCTCCTGAAATGAAATTGGTTAGTTACCTTTATGACTCGAGTGATGAGGAGCTTGAGGCGAATTGTAGGGGTAGTGAGATTGTGATTGTTGCTTTCCCTTTGGCCATGGAGCCGTATTTGCCGAGTATTCCCCAAGAGATTGTTGAGAGTGTCATTATTGCACCAATTTCCATTGATACTCTTGGGGAATCCACTTTTAGGGATGAACTTATACCTTCCATTACATATGTGTCCTCTACTCCTTGTGCACTTCTACCACCACCTCATGTACTTGTTTTAGATTATATTGATTTCCTTGGTGTTGACCGACTCCTTACGAGTCATGTTTCACGTTCTATCTATATGGTCAAGGCCTTGGAAATCAATGTCATCTGTGGTGGTAGGGTGGTTGGTCACTTCTTATGCAAGCACCGCCAAGCCCCCTTATACTCCAAATATTTATTTTTATGGCTTGGGCGGTTTCAATACTTTCGAAAGGGGGTGAGTTGGTTTACCACATGCTACGGCCCCCAAGGAGGCCCTTATTTCAATGCGATCCTCCAATTTGGAGGATTGCTATCTCGGTTGCTACCACCTCTTAGAGGCATAGTTCTTTTTTTCTATTACCCTTTCTTTTGTATCCCTTTCTTTTGTTTCTTGCATTTTATTTCATTTCCATTAAGTCTGGGAGACATTAAACCCCAGTGTTTGCCGTGCTCGAACGACCCTTTTTGGATGGTCTAGTATAGCTGCCTGCCTTGATTTTCTTTTGAGGCAGGGAGAAAAGTATTACTCATGTATAGTCATGTGAGAACTCACTGTTTTTTATTTTTGCATTGGTGATGCATGCTTGGCTTCCATTAGAAAGCAAATTTTGGACTAATTATTTGTCTTGTAGTTTGTTTTTGGCTTGTTAGTCTTGTAGGATTCTTTGTGTCTATCTTGGAACTTTGTGGGCATCGCCATCGATGACTTTCCATGCTTGTACCTCATTTATGCTTATTTTCTTATTTTTAGTCCCTAGAGTCTAGAAAATTTTTCAAAATTTAATTCCGACAGTCTAGTATAGCCGTCTGCTTCTATTTTCTCTTTTGAGGCAGGGAGAAAAGTATATATCGCATTGTCTATGTGACAGACTCGGTTAGTTAGGGTAGTGTAAATAGTAGATTGCTTTATGCATGGATTTTGGGATTTCCAAGTTTAACTCTTTAACATGAGTAGGAACTTATTAAGGCTTGAGTAGACTTGTAGGTGGCATCTTAGTTCATTTTGATAGTTTGTTGAAAAAATTTTTGTTTTGGCATCTATTTTTAACCTCTTTGCACTTCATGGAAAAGAATAGGCTAATATCGCTTGTGAGTCGCTCCTCGGTTGTCTTGAAAGCTAGTTTAGTGGAGACTTATGTCCATGTGAGCTTAGTGCCTTATCTTCCTTGGAGTGGTGTCAAATGAACTCTATGTTGTCACGAACACAAAAATACTTGTTGTTGATCTCATTATCTTTGTTGTTGGGTTGGCATGCACGGTTGTTGTTGGCCGTAGAAAAGGATTATAGGCATTCTTTGATCTTTTGTGCCGGTTCGTTCCTTCTTGTATATTTCTCCTTGTTAGTCCACTTGAGCCCCCTTACATGAACCAATTTCTTGATTACGCCTTACATTTCCATATATTTTGCTTGAGAATTGTGAAAATCATGTTTTGGATGTATTTGGGAGTCATAAGGTGGTTTATATTTATTATCCATTGTTGGTGTACCTTCCCCTTAGAAAACAATCATAAAAATTCCAAAAGTTGGAAAACCAAACAAGTTGGGGGGTCACCTAATCATTTGTAAAGAAGAAACATTTTGTCCTTCATGTTGGGATGTATTGGTGGTTGAGGAAAATTGAAAAAAATGAATAAGGCGTAGTTGAAAAGTAAAGAATTGGAGGTATATTTTAGTTAACGAGGGCCCCATTGATTGATTTGCCCTCTTATCATTCGTTTATGCCTATTCTCAAGCTCCAAAGATAACCCTTAGCCCGATACGTGTCCGATACGTATCTGTCACATGCCCTTACCTTACGTTATAACCGGAAATACCTATTTGATCTTATAGGCCGACAATCATTTGTACATGTCAATTTAGTGCACATGTTCCCTTTGATATGCATTTCTAGTCATGAGATCCATCCACTTATATAGAGCTTCTTTCGCGTCACAATGTGCGAAATGTCTTGGTTTTACATTATACATATCTTCCGCCCGCACATATGAGAGTTTGAGTATGCACCTTGGTTTCGAAGAGTCTTATTTGTTGAGTGCACGACACGGTGAGAATCGAAGTCGAGACTCGGTCCGGATAGACTTTTTGGGATTGTTGTCTCACTTGCGACGAAAAAGTCTTGTACGTACACGTTAATCTTGATGTCATGACTTATTTTTACACTTGCTAGCATTGTTGAACTTAGTTTGCCCGCACTTCTTCTCTAGGATCCATTTTCCTTTCTTTTTGTTTTTGAGTTTCACTTGCATGTTTTGGCATGCCATGTTTAAGCAATTTACTGCATTTTGTGGGTTATCGTTACTGAAAACTCTCACGAGACCCCACTCGTCCTACCAGG
>NMUG010006806.1:0-12391 GCA_002855965.1 Monotropa hypopitys | reverse complement strand
GAGTAAAACGGGACATGTGAGTCACTTTTAAAAATATCCCACGAGAATACATCATCATTATCTATAGATTTTTCATTGCTATCAAAATAAGTGTCATCGATAACCACATTTGAGGATTCAACAAGTGTAGAAGTTCGAAGATTAAACACTCTATAAGCCCGACTCAATGTGGAATAACCAAGGAATATACTGTTATTGCTCTTGGAGTCGAACTTACCAAGTGACTCGCTATCTCTCAAGATGTGGCACTTGCTACCAAAAGTACGGAAGTATTTGACCATCGACCTTTTACCAAGCCAAATCTCATACGGTGTTTGAGAAGTGCCGGGTCGAGTATAGACACGATTAATGGTACAACAAGCCGTGTTTATTGCTTCGGCCCAAAGATTTCTAGGGACCTTTTTGGCATGTAACATGACACGGGCCATTTCTTGAAGAGTGTGGTTTTTCCTCTCTACGACCCCATTTTGTTGAGGAGTACAAGGAGTGGAAAACTCGTGTTTAATTCCGATATCATTACAATATTTTTCGATTTCTGAATTCTCAAATTCTTTTCTGTGATCACTCCTTACTCTAATGATGTTGTATCCTTTCTCATTTTGATACGGTTACAAATTATTTTAAAACAAGTGAAAGCATCCGTTTTATCTTTTAAGTAACCGACCCTAGAATAACGGGAAAATCATCTACGACCACCAAAATATATCTTTTACCAGCTAAACTAGTAGTGCGAGATGGTCCCATCAAGTCTATGTGAATAAGTTCAAGACATTTTGTGGTTCCAATGATATTGGTCTTGATGTGGCGACTTTTAGATTGTTTTCCTTTCATGCAACCACCACAAACAAGACCCTTCCCATTTGGGATTTTAGGAATACCAAGAACAATGTCTTTTTGGGTAATCTTATGAAGGTCCGAAAAATTCACATGACCTAAACGTTGATGCCACAATTCAACATCATCAAGAAGAATCCGGTTGCATGCAACCAAGGGAACCATTTCTACACAATAGCAATTGTCAGAAGAGCGTTTGCCCTTGACAATGCAAGCACCATTAGCATCAACTATTTCGCATCTATCTCTAGAGAAATGGACATTATGTAATGCATCACAAAATTGTCCTATGCTAAGAAAGTTGGCTTTAAGACCATCGACAAACAAAACATCACTTAGCCTAGGAATACCGGGAGTGAGAACGGTGCCTTTTCCAATATTTTTCCTTTGTTTCCATCCCCAAAAGTGACAAGGCTACCAGTGCATGACTCAAACTTAACGAATAGAGACTTATCCCCGGTCATGTGTCTAGAGCAACCACTATCCAAGTACCACATATTAGATTGTTCAACTTTACGAGCGGTGTGGGATACCAAACATGTTAGACCAACATCTTCGGATATTTGGGCATAAGTGATTGTTCTGTTATTTGGATGAACCACCCTTGCCTTGGGTTTTAAGGATTGAGCAATTTTTGTAAAGTTTTCAACTTCCTTAAATAATCTTGAAGATTGAATGGCAAGTTTGTTCATTTTGGTTAGAAACTTTTCATTTAAGTTTTCCGGTTTGGATGATTTTGAGGCAAAATGCCATTTTTACCATTATTGGGAACACACTTTTGATTTGAATTATCTCTTTTTAGCTTGAAGCAAAAAGGACGGATGTGTCCTTTAATTCCACAATAATGACACACTCTTTGTTTTCTTCTTGAGGATTGTTCAATTTTAGTTTTTAGATTTTCAACATTTTTCACTACGGGTGTAGGTTCTTTATTTTTTGTCAAGTTTGGTTTAGCAATATAAACTTGTTCTATTGATATATGATCCACCAAGGGTATTTTTATTTTACAAACTTAACTTCATTTTTTGAAGTACTAGGAGTAACCTCACCCGAATCAACAAAGCCCAATCCACTTCTACTTCGGAAAGTTTGGGTTAGTTGGGAAATTCTCTCGGCACCACAATCGTTTCTTCTAATTATTTCCCCTTGATGTCATTTCAATATAAGGGTTCCACACCTTACCCTTCATTTCGATATGTGAAGCTCCCTGGTGGCTTTTGATTGAGTATCATTTCGATATGCTCCCTCTCTCATTTCGATATAAAAACTCCTCTGTCCGAAATTCCTTAAGACATATTTCGAAATATATGCATATTGTATTTCGATATGCTCTATCCCTTCCTTGCATTTCGATATACCCTGTACACATATTTCGATATGTTTCTTTGTTAAAACCAAGCAGAGAGCTTTGTATTTCGATATGTACCTCAGTACATATCGAAATACATTCTTCAACAAGGCCTTTCCTGCTATGGTATGATTTCGATATAATATTTTTTTCTTCCTCATTTCGATATGAGGTAGGGCATTTCGATATGCCCCTTTGCAATATTGAGTCAGTGAGTCTTCCTCGGGTACTCCATTAAGTGAATCTCAGATTCGTCGATATTCGGATCTCCCTAATATGTTCATTTGGATCATGCGAGGTGTAGGTATGCTCGGAAATATATTTGGATACATTTATTGAAGTTCGAGTTGTAGCGAAGTGTTCGAGCGAGGGTGTAACCAATTTGTGGTCCATTCCGATCCAGAAATATTGTCGAAATGGAATCACTTTCTTCAGGAAAGTCGTATAGAATCTAATTATGAATCCAACACAATTTGAATCGTCTCAATCGGAGTTCGTACGAAGAAGTTATGGCCAAAATATTCTCGATCATCCTTGAGGTTCACACAGCAGTGTTTATATATCGAAATTAGGGTCCCTCCCCTCTTCTTTATATCGAAATAAAGGTCCTGGAATCCCCTTGTTGCATTTAGATATGCAAGGAGATGCATATCGAAATGCATTGCTCTTGAAGTTCGGCATAGGACATTCTATATCGATATATATGGTGATGTATATCGATATACACCTCAGTAGGGGCAATTTTGGAATCGATTTTTGGGTGAGTTGTATATCAAATCTTAAGACCCTAAGGGCATATTTCGAACTCTATCTCCCTCTATCACTCTCTCACACTCTCTCACACTCTCTCTCTCTCTCTCTACATTTCTCTCAAAACCCTCTTTTATCTCTTGATTTTTGAAGGATCCATGGGAATTTTGGACAAAAAACCCTTTACAAAGGTTGCTCCCCTCTCCTCCCTCTACACATCCATGGTTCCGGATCGTCCATCGGAGCACAATCCTCACCTTGGGTTCTTTGGAGCATTAAATAAGGTAGATATTTCTACTCCATATGTTTCTCTCTTTGGTATCCTCCTTCCTCCCACTAAAACTTTCAATAAATTTCGTATGTCTAAGGGTAATTTTCGAATTCATGCTTAGAGGTAGTTTGTACCCTTCAATTGATCATGTGTGGGTATCAAGTAGGGTCTTGTTGAACTCCTTACGGTTTCAATTTGTCGATTTTATGCTCAACTTCAAAAAACCCCAAATTTTACAAAACCCTAGATTTTCAATTTTGGATTAAATTGGGGCTTTTGGTTGATTTCAAGTGCAATGGTCAATTAGTGGGTTTATTGAACTCCCTACGATTTCAATTTGTCGATTTCATGTTTAATTGTGAACCCCCCCAAATTTTTATGAAAAATCCTAACATGTCGATTTTGGGTTAATTTGGGGAAAGTGGTCAATTTAAATTGGAATGATGAATTAACGGTTCTAAATAGTGTTTCGACACATTAAATCAAAGAATTGAAAGAATTGAACAAATTGTGGTGTAATTCATGTTTTGGGTATAATTGTGTGATTGGGAGGTGTTGCCCCAATCATATCGGAATTTATGATCAAAAATATAATTGTTGGATAACAGACCCTAAAACATGTGAGTACTTTATGGTTGGCCATATTTATGGGATTTCGATTCCCCGGGATTTCGATCCCTAAACGTTATACATTTACAACATTGCGCAATGGGGGGTTGACTGGCCCCTCCCGACGAGTTGGGAAATACTAGGAAACAAACGGTTACAGGTTGATCCCCTACTATCTCGGAACTTGTCCGAAACCTAATAACTCAATCGATATGAAATTCTTAGGATTTGGTAGATTGGAAACCAAACTCCTTGTGTTTTGAGAAAACAAGTCTTTTGAGAAAATGATTGTTTATTCCTTTATTTTGACAAAGTGAGCCTTTTGGCAAATTATGAGTCTTCACCCTTTAGTTGGTATTATTGAGTCTTTTAGAAACTTCAAGTGTCGAACTTGAGTCAAAGATTGAAATGAGAACATTTTGGTTTGTAAAATGTAATGAGATCCCTATATATGCATATCTATCATTCCTTGCCTCGTCACACATGTGCACCCCAATTTTAGAAGCATTTGGTTATAGTTTTCTCTACTAGGCAGTGGTGCCTAAGACTCAAGGTAGTTGATAGGTTGTTTCACCTTTTGTACATTTTCAGCTCATTGTATGTCGTTATTCAATTATCGTATCATTGTAAGAACTGTCTTATAAAGTTTTTTTTCTTTGTTTGTTCGTTTGATTGTAAAAGCGGAATGGACTATCATTATAAAGTCCCCTCACCGCTTATTTATGCATTGTTCTCTCTTTTCTTCATTTCAGTTGCTCAATGTATTCGGACTATGTTATAAAGTCTCATATCATTGTGTTTGTTTCTTTGTACCATTTATGTATTATGGGTAGAATGGTATTAGATGTTCTTATATTTCTGCAATTTGTGATTTTCTTATTAATTCAAAAAACATGGTTTTAAATTTCGAGGCCGTTACACTAAATTTGGCACCAAAAGGAATTTTGAGGTCTAAAATAGTAGGAATAATGAAACCAGGGGTCAAATTAATGAAAATAATAAGAATGGTGCAAATTTGCAAAATTTAAAAATTGGTAGGGGCTTAGTATAGTTGGTTGGCCACATCGGTTGACCTGTCGGTGGCTGGGTGGCTAAAGATGTGGCTGTGTCAGGCGACTGTGTTAGGCAATTGTGTTAGTCGACTCTGTCAGGCGACTGGTCGGGCGGCCGGTCAGGCGGTTGTAGCATAAGAGATGCCATTGGCTGGGGAGTCCGGTAGCTCGGTAGACTGGGCAAGCATTAAATGCTACATTTATGAGGTCCACCTACCTCCTCTAGGCTTATATAAGGAGGGAGTTAGGCATTCATTTCAAACTACCAACCCTCCAGAAGCATTCATTACTGTAACAAACTCAAAATTTTAAACCATTTATTGAGATGTTAAATAAAGAGTAATTAAATTTGCAGAAATAAAACATCTACAACCATATTACCCCATATTATACGAATGGTAAGAAAATGATACAAATGAAAATAATGCCATACATGAAATGCTACAAGCGATTAGGGGACTTTATAATCGTAGTCCATTTCTCTTTTACAACTGTAATGAATAAATAGAAAAGCAATAGAAGTTTATAAAATAGTCCTTTACAATGCTACAACAACATGAACAAATGACATAGAATAAAGTGTGAAAAAGTAGGACAACATATCAACTACCTAGAGTCCTAACTCCAAATCCGACAAAGAACTCAAGTGAGCCACTCCAATCCAAATGATCCAAATCCCTATAAAAATAGAGGGTCAGGAAAACCACAGCCTGGTAGAGAAAACTATATCCAAGTGTTTCTAAAATTGGGGTGCATGTGTGTGACAAGGCAAAGAATGTAAATATATATGCATAGGGACCTCATTACATTTTCCAAGTTAAAACGTCCTTACTTCATTCTTTAATTCAAGCTTAACACTTGATGTTTTCAAAGACTCAACATACCAACCAGAGAGTGAACTCACAATTTGCCAAAAGATTAGCTTTGTCAAAACCAAGGAATAAACGACCATTTTCACAAAAGACTTGCTTTCTCAAATACAAGGGAATTGGTTTTCAATCTACCAAGTCCTATGAATTCTAAACCACTCGCTTTCATTATTTTCAAAGCATTGGTTTATAATATACCAATTTTCATCAATTTTCATGGAGATTGGTTTCTAAAATATCAATTCCTTAATCTATCCAATCATTTAATTGAGTTATCATGTTTTGGCCAATTTCTGAGATAGTAGGTGATCAACCCACTAACTGTAAAATTCCTAGTAATTCCCAACTCGTCGGGAGGGGCCAGTTCACCCCCCATTGCGCAATGTCGTAAATGCATAGCATTCAGGGATCAAAATCTCGGGGATCAAAATCCCATAAAGTAGCCAACCACAATACACTCTCATGTCTTAGAGTCTTTCATTCGACGATTATCTTTTCATTTACAAATTCCGATACGATTAGGGAAATTCTTCCTAATCGCACAATAAGACCCAAAACATGAGTTATACCAAAATTTATTCATTTCTTTCAATTGACGATTCAAATGTGTCGAGACATATACTAGACTTATTAATTGACTAATTCAATTAAAACCAACCATTTGCCCCAACAAATTAAATCGAATGTGGAATCAACAAATTAAAGTCGTAGGGAGCTCAACAAGACCTTACTCAACACATACACATGATCAATTGAAGGATAGATACAACCCACAAGAGCTAATTTTGAAAATATACTTACACACATATATTTTCTTAAAAATCTTAGAGAAAGGAGGAGAAAACCAAAGATCAATACAAAAGGGATAGGAATCTCTACCTCAATCGAAGATCCGCAAAACCCTAGGTGAGGGTTTGAACTCCAATGGATGATTTGTGTCACGACTCGTATTTTCGAAATAATCTTTTCAGAATTTATTTCGCTATTCTAATCGGTCGATGAATTTTAGTATGAATTCCTTGGTTTACGTTGGCGATTAGAATTGGGTGTTGGACCCCTTGTCAGTCCATATATTTAGTTAATATTCGATTCGGGATGTTCCGAGAAGTCCCGGGAGGAGTTAGGGTCGAGGTTGGGATTTATTTTCAAAACCTTGCATTTTTTTCAGCGTCGGCCGTGACCGGTCCCCCTAGACGCTGTCAACCAGTCACGCTTTTGTAGAAAGGTTTTATATAGGGCCTCGATCGGTCGAGCTTGCCATTGCCGACAGGTTGCCACGAGTAAAAAATAGAGTCCGAATGTTTAATGAAGGGCAATTGTGTCTTTTCACGTGGGGGGCTATATATGATCATGTGCACGATTTGGGGTCATCTTCTCCCATTTTCTAACCTAGCCTCTCTCTCTACCTCCATGGAAGTTCTCTCTCCCTTCTCTCTGAAAGATCTCCCTCCTCCCAAGCCCTAATGGAGTTGAGCCTTTTAAGAACGTCGATCACCTCGTCGAGATCTCGTCATTGATGTACATAGCTCGTGCCGTTGTCAAGACACCCTCACCTAGGGTTTCCTCCATTGTCTAGGCTTGAGGTAAATGTGCTTCTATCTTGTGCTTGTGTGGTTGTGTTAGGCCACCTAATTGATTTACAAGATTAAAATCAAAGGTTTTCTCTAAAACCCATGTTTTGGAAATCATAAAATAGACATGTTTGATAAATTGAAATTGATGGCATCCTTGCATGAGAATTGAGAGTTCTCGGTGGATGTGAGGATGTGAGATTGTAAATTTTCTGCCTAGGACTTAGAATTGAATTTGTGAGAGTTTGACGGAAATTGGGGGTTTTGTCCTAGGAGTATAATTGATGGAATTGAGCGACCGCAAGGTGTTTGAAACAATGCCCAAGGGGCTTATGAGATAGATTCATGTTTTCACAAGATTGTTAAATCTTACTTAGGCCCTTGTGTGTGGCCTTGAACTTATGGGTGACAAGTTGAAAGATTGATTAGGTGTCCTTGGTGACTAGGAACCTTGAGTGCACTTGTGCACCCTAAGTGTTTGGTGAAATGTCTCAGTGAAGGGAATTGGTTATCGATGTGTAAATTCGTCACAATTTGTTTGGGAAATCGTCCGTACGATATAAGTGACCTTAGATTGGGTTGGTTGGATGACTAGAGATGTGATCTACGTGTTGATGTGTGAATTTGTCACACTTAGTTGGTAACTCGTCCCTTTGAAGTGAATTCGTCACTAGTGTTGGGAAATTCGTTCCCTTAGATTGAATTTGTCAATCTCATCAATTCACCCATTAAACAACCAACAAAAGTAACATGATTGTGGATGTGTGGGATGATAAGATCAATTCGTGATCTCCGGGTCAATTCGTGATCCTCGGACCAATTCGTGGTCATTCGCGTGTGAGGTTGGTTCTTGAATTCATTGAGACAACCCGAATCAATTCGTGATTCCTTCGTGATATAGTCGATCCTTGAACTCGTTGAGGTGACTATAAATCAATCCCGGGCTTGGTGGTTTTAAATTGGTTTTCAAGACATAGTCCATGTTTGGGGTAGACCGGTCCTTACTTGTGGGATAGTTCGAGACTCATGTGACTCTTTCAAAATATAGTCCACATTGGGGTAGGTCGGTCCTTATTTAGTGAGACAGTTCGAGACTCGTGTGACTCGTTTTCAAAGTTGTGTTAAGCCGGAAGTCAACCAAACTAATCAAACAAGATAAATCAATTCACCAATGTGTACCTATATAGATACGTATATAGAGGAAAGGGAAGGATAGATGATGTTCAATGTGATTTGGTGGATTGTGTGGATGGAAGCTAAGTCGTGGAATTAGCTAATGGATTCGATGTGGTGTTTGTCTTGGTGTGCTATAGTTGGTAATGGGATCACTAGATATGAGTTGTACTCTTTGGTGTGTCTTCCCTTGAGAGTTGTGGTAGTGCTGCCATATCGTTATGGTATAGTCAAGGTTGAGATCCTTGGTTCTCATTGTTGGTTCTAGTGTACATTACCTAGTTACGTGATTAAGGGGTACTTAACAAAGAGAGGTTATTGGTTGCGTTGTCATTAGTTTTGAGTAAGATTGAATGGTTGGGTTAGCTCTTGGTAAGCTTGAGCGGGTGAGAGACTTGAGTAACTTCTTGTGTCTTGGTTTGAGAAGTGACTTGATGGTGGTGTTTGGGATGGTATGAGAGATGGCATACTTGGGATTGCATCATATGGATTCATACCACTTGCACATGTCACCATAATTGCATTTTCACTTGATAGACGCATATTTGTTGGGTCTTTATGACTCAACCTTCTTTTTACAATTTTATGCAGGTTTGCATAGTTTAGTAGCTTGTAGCTGGGAGTTGGCTTTGGCTTGCTCCATCTCCTTTTCAGTTAGCGGCATTCCATTTGTATTTTATTTTGTATCATTGTAATAAATCCCCTTCTCCCCTTTACTTGTAGTTGAGTTTCATTTCAAAAGTAAAGGCATTGTATGTATTTCAATTTCAAGCAAGTTTCCTGTATAGGAATTGTAAAGATGTGTTTTCAACTATTCACGGCCCCTTTTGGTGTGGTTGGGTTAATGTGGTTTTATAAATAATCATTATTTTATTCCATAAAAAAATAATATGGTTTGAAAATCCGGGGCGTGACAACTTGGTATCAGAGCTTTCGTTCGAAAACCTTGGAACCTTGGGGAGATTTTTATCTCAATGGGTTCTTCATGTACTTTCCATAGAGTCATTTGTTTTGTTTGCATGCATTGAGAGTTGCATGTCATTAGTATGTCCTTGTATGAGGCATAAGAAATTGGCGTTAGTATGCCCTTGTGTGAGGCATAGGAGCTTGGTAGTGGTTCTTGAGATGTGTTTGGCTTCGCTAGTATATTGGAGATTGTACATATGGTTATGTGTGTATGTTGAGTATGTGGTTGATTTTCCTAGCATACGATATGGATTGGCTCATAAGTCGTGTGTAGAGATTTATGAGCATAGTTCTATCGTGGTTCGTGTATTGAATATGTTATTTTGTGCTTGATAGGACTTGTCATCGCTAATTGCTTCGGTTGCTGGTATGGTTACTCGTTAGAGAGGTCGTAGGGCTCGTCGGGCATGTCAGGAAGTCCACATGGAAGATTTCCGTGAAAAGGAAAACGTCGAAGTGGGTCAACAAGGAGCAGTGGATCCTAGAATATTTGTGAGACAGCTTGTCGAGGCCATGATTGAGGTCACCAGAGTAGTTCAAGACCCCAGGGCTAGGGGTGTTAGCCACATAATGGAGGCCTTATGAGAGTTCCGTGCTATGAACCCTCCTAGTTTCAATGGAGAGGGTGAGCCTATTGAGGCCAATCATTGGCTTTTCGGGATTTGTAAGGCAATGGACACCCTTCACATCGATGAGGATGAGATGTGAGTGTCTTTTGCATCTTATCAGTTGGTTGGTGAAGCAGGAGAGTGGTGGAGTTCGATAATTGAAGCCAAGAAAGATGCGCAGAGGTTGGCTAGAGTTGCGGATCCGGAATTAGTTAATAAAAATGCTGGTGCCTTGTCATGGGAGCAGTCCGTTTTCACTTTCGAGGATCAGTACTTTGCATAATCGTTTTGTGAGCAGTTGAGGATGCAATTCGAGTTGTTGCAGTAGGGGGATATGACGGTTTCTCAGTATGTGATCAAATTTCAGTCTTTGTCCCGTTTCTCTCTAGAGCAGGTCAGTTCGGAGGATTGCAAGTACAAGAGGTTCGAGCGGGGTCTTCGTCTCTCCATCCAGAGACTCATCGTTGGGCAATGTATTCATTCATTTTCCATTATGTTGGATCGTGCCAGGGCTATTGAGCCTATTTTCAAGGAAGAAGAGAAAGAAGTCAGAGTGTGGGAGTCTCGTCGGCAGTCTTTTGTTTCAAAGTCCATGTCTTATTCAAGTATTATTAGAAGAAAGTGGCATAGAGATCATTCTCATTCTTGTAGTCAGTAGGGTTCTCAGTCCATCGTCGGTGTTGGTGCCACATGAGATCTACCTAGAAGCCACATTGTTTGTCATCACTACAACAAAAAAGGGCATTATCGGTCCAGTGTCCCAGGTTACTTGTTTCGAGTGCGGTCAGTCAGGGCATTTGGGGAGAAATTGCACACAGAGGAGCGGCAGGCAAGGAGAGACGTCAGTTGGGCATCATTCATCGGTTGGGCCAAGAGTTGAGCAATTCCAGCAAGGCAGTCAGAATCAGCAATCTCATCATCAGTCATTCTCACCCAGTCCTTAGTTTGAGAGAGGAACAAGTACTAGAGGTGCACGTCGAGATTCGATTCAGAGAGGCAAGCAACCAGTGTAGCGGATGACTCGGGGCAAAGTCTACATGATTTCCATGGCGGATCTTCAGTCGCCGGTTTCTCCGTCTTAGTAGATTTATTTCATGTTCGTTTGTCATAGTTGTATGGTGTATCGATGGGATTGGTGTCCCTTGTTGTATTTTGCTAGTAGCATCGTGAACTCGGTTTGACGTTATGCGTTTTATTTTAGATGTTGCTCCCCTTTGTGGACATCGTTTGTAGTAATTTTCTCGGTTGAGACTCTCGTTGCCTAGTTTAGTTGCTTCTTGTCGTATTTTTTTTGGTCTTGTACTTTATGAATTAATGCCATGATTTTTTGAGTTGTGATCTCACTTCTTTTTGAATTGTGGATGAGTTGTGTTGGTTCTCTTGTGTCACTTGTTTCTTGTTGCGATGGCCAAGCTTGATGTTTCTCTCCACTTGTGCGATTGGTACGTCCTTTGGAATCGATCTTGCCTTCTTGTAAATCCACATCCTTACACCATAAGCATTGGGTAGATTGTTAGATGCATTGGGAACGAGTAATTGAGTCGGTTATTCTTACACCCTCAGTGTGGAATCGACCGGTGTGTGTGTGCTTCCTTTGATTGTGTGGTATAAGGATGATCCTATAACTTAGGTTGAGAATAGTGTCCGGCCGACACCTCTCAAACTTGAATTGTAGTAGTCACTTGATTATCGCATTGGGTGTGGGGGGGATGTGTGTGTTGTCACGCCCCAGATTTTCAAACCATTTTTTTTTTAAAACAATTTAAATAAATGCAGGGGAGATCATTACTTGTCATTCAAATCTATTCAACTGAATTCTCATTACATACATGATACAATACGAAGTGTAAAGCGGAAGCAAGGTACAATGCCGAAACCGGCTACAACTGAACAGAAACTGAAACTACAGTACAAGAGTAAAAGAACTACCAACGACAAGTACTGAACAAGGCTCAGCTGAGGCTGAGAAGAAAGGTGCAAGCTGCAACTGGAACTGCCCTGCCTAACTCAAGAAAACCCAGCAGCTGACTCCACTCCAAGGTCAGCTAGTCCTGCAACACAGACTAGAAAAAGGAAAAGAAATAGGGTCTGAGCAAACCACGGCTCAGCGATGGTAACAGCTAAAGACTACAAGGCATGCACTAGACCGTGCAACCCTAAGTGTAAACCCAAGTAACGGTAAAGCCAACAGTAAAGTGAACACACGCACACACTACAGGAGTGACTGAAAACCTCATCGATAGACAAATACCGATAAGTAACCCAAGACACACACACAAGCCAAGACCACTGTGAAACACCATTTCCTTACACAACTCTTTTCCCTTGATAAGTATAGAA
>NMUG010006805.1:0-12393 GCA_002855965.1 Monotropa hypopitys | reverse complement strand
TAAGCTTGATCCTAAGCTTGTTTTCTACATTGATCCTTAAGAAAATTATATAGTTGCTAAGTAGATTTTCATGACTTGTTTAGGGAAAATTCTTATAAGTAGTTGTAATTTAATTATGTGTGAGTAGTGATAGGTATAGTCTTAGTTATAGGGTAGTTATTGGTTTAAGTTTAATTATGAACTTCTATTTTGTAGGATATAATTTTGGTAGAATTTGGAAAATAACGTAATATTTGTTCAAGGCTTAGGATTGTTAATCTCATTGATCATGTGTAGACAATTTAATTTGGCACACATGATGCTTTGAGCGATGGCATTCTAGGTGTTTGATAAATTGCCACAAAGAAGTCATTTTCCTAACAATACCTAAATTCTATCCTCTTCACATACTAATAGAATTATCTTCCAAACGATGACCTGGACTTGGTCTAGTTTGCGCAAATGAAGTTCATGATTATCTTAAGTCAATACTAATCTATAACTATAGACTTAACCTCCGTTTAATTCTAAGTCTTTTAAATTGACATGACAATAATTTAGAAATCAATCCAAAATCCAAGGCTAGCGTCCTACCGCTAAACCATCGTAATAATTAAACTCGAAACTTAACAACCAAATACCGTTCTCTGTGGATACGATCCCGTATTTACCGGGTATTATGCTAGCTACGACATAGCCCTACGCTTGGGGTTTTTGTTGTCAAACAAACGGTACTTCCGGAGCAAAGCATTTTTGGCGCCGTTGCCGGGGAACGGCGTTGTTTAAGTTAGAGTCTTTTACGTTTTCGTACTAGTTAGTTGGTGTTGGTGTATGCGTAGATACCAAAGAGACAACACCAACCGATTAGTGAGTCTGGACCCCATTTTAGAGGAAGAAGTAGAAGATCTCCCTCAAGTATTTGAGATGGCGGATCCACCGGAGAGGACTATGAGGGATTACTTGAATCCCGAACGTACTGCACAATCATCATGCATAGTCCTTCCAACTATACTTCCCGCCAATACTTTCACTGTAAAGACGAACCACATCTCATTGGTCCCTCACTTCCATGGAAATGACCATGAGAGTGCGTATGCACATATGCGTGAATTTAATGAAATCATGGCAACAATAGTTAGCCATGACGGACGAAAGGAGTCGGCTCGACTCAAGCTTTTTCCTTTTTCACTTAAGGATAAAGCAAAATCTTGGTTTAACACGTTGAAGCCCCAATCTATAAGGAGTTGGAATGAGTTGCAAAAACATTTCTACAAAAAAAAATTTCCTATCCATAGGACTAGGCAACTCATCTTCAAAATTCAAACGTTTAAGGAGAAGGATGGAGAAACCTTCTACACTTGTTGGGAGAGGTTTAAAGAGCTTTTGCAATTGTGCCCCCATCATGGCTTTGAGGACCATCAAAAAATGGGATACTTCTATTCGGGCGTCTCACAAGTGAGTCGCCAACTTATAAACACAATGTGCAATGAGGAGTTTCTCGACAAGAGTCCCATAGAAGCTTGGGAGAATTTGGAGAAATTAACGGAAAATAATCAATCTTGGGACTATTCGGATCCTTCCGATAGATCTCGACCAATTCATCCCGCTAGTTCTTCCGATACTTACTCGATGAGTTTCTTCGTTGGCTCTGGTGATGGTTTGGCACCTTATTCCTCGATGTCGATCATTGGTGGTTGCAGTTGTGGTTTGTCGAGCCTATTCCTTCGTAGTAAGCGGATTCTTGTTGTCGTCGTCGTGGCTTTTGAGTCTATTTCTGGTAGCGGATGATGGACTTTGAGGCAGTCAATGGATTTGGTTCTCCCTTGCCCTCCTAGTGAGGATGAATGATCTTGCGTGTGGTTGAATGATCATTCCTTGAGTTTTCCCTTTTGCTCTTAGACGAGGTTGTTGTTGGCTTCTTCTTGTAAGAGTGATGTCTTTCTTCATGATGTCGGTTTGATAGTAGTTCTTTGCAGTTGGGAAGTTGTAGTGCTCTTGCCATTTAATACTCCACTTTCTATTTCAAAAAAAATATGTTTTAAATTTTGGGAGTGTTACATTGTATATTGTTACAGATATTGCATGCAATAAAAGTTTTCTTAAACTTTAATTCCATGCAAGGGGGTAAATGATATGATGAAAAAAAAAGTTAGAATGATAAATAAGACAAGTCAGAAAGAAGATAGAAGATTTGGAACTACTTTATTGTGACATAAACCTTAGGGTTGTGACAAAATTGTCTTCCTAAGCAAAATACATAAGGATGAAAAGTCCAATATTTTTTGCTCAAAACAGAAAGATAAGGGCTATTTTACTGTAACAAAGGTAATTGTAAGCATATGTTAGAACAAAATAATCTTCCTAAAACTTGTAAAGGATGAGAAATCCAACAAGTATTCAAAATAGAAAGTTTGGATTATTTTTCTAATCAAATACCCTAAGGTGAGAGCAAGCCTAGGGTAAACGATACATGTAACAACCTAAATTTCTAAATCTTTTTAAATTAAATTCCAAAATTTTAATACGTTCTTTTGGAACCCTCTTAGTGCATCTTTATCATTCGCTTTTGGTTTCGAGGCGTGTTGGGCTGGTTCGGAACCCCTTTCATGGCTATTTTTTCATTCTGGTGCAGTTGCACCAGTGCAGTATAGAGATGCACCGGTGCAGATTGGTTCTTGGTGCTACTATTCAGGTTTTGGAACAGTTGCACCGGTGCAGTTGATAAGTGCACCGGTGCAGAGAGGTTTTGATGCTTCTGTTGGATTTTGGAAGCAGTTGCATCGGTGCGGCCTTTGTGTGCACCGGTGCTGGGTGTTTCTTGGAGTTTGCATCGGTGCAAGGAGTGGTTGCACCGGTGCACAAACTCACTGCCTTGTCCGGATCAAGTTTGCATCGGTGCAGTGGAAGCTTGCACCGATGCAGGAGTCCTCTACTGGCTCCTGGTGCATGTTTGCACCGGTACAGAAAAGGGTTGCACCGGTGCACAGAGGTATTTTCGGGCAGACTTTGTTCTCATTAAGGGTATTATCGTCTTTTCAAGTGGGGGTCCTATATATATGATTTTTGTGCGTGAGAAGGACATTTCAGCCCAGATTTCACTCCCTCACTCTCTCTCTACATGTAAGTCTCTCTTCTCTCCCTCTCAAACTCTTTTTTCCCTCCTTCTCTCCCTTGATTCTTGATTTTTACTTGGGTATTGTAGATTTTGGCATTCATTAACGTCGACGAGGGCTTCACGATTTACGTTTCTACGGTCTCAGTTCGTGGCGGTGTGTAGAATATTTTCGGCGACCTCAAATCTCCGGTGGGTAAAATCCTTAGCTATTATTGAGTATGTGTGTGTGTGTACATAGGCTAAATTTGGTGATCATTCTTATGTATATTGCATTTGACAATTTAGGATTTTACTTTGGTGAAATCAAATGGTGACCTTGTACCCACATATCGTTAGATATAATATCCTAGAGACTTAGGCGCACCGCGCATTCAACGAAATTCCCGTAAGGGGACGACTTGTATTTTGATGGTCTATAGGGGGAGTGGTGGCCATTGGAGATAGGGGCCACCATGTGTTTGATAATTTGCCCGTGTGAACTTTGGGTCGTGCCTTGAAGAATTTGGCACCGTTGAGTTATTGTAGGGTTTGTACGGTTCTGTGTTTAGTCACCTTGGGTTCATATGACCTTCACATGATCCTTGAGATTTAGGGTGTACCGCATGTTCTATGTTTGACTCTAGTTGGACGTTGTGGTAAGATTGAGTCATTGAATTATCCGGGTGAATGGTAGAGTCTGGATTATGATTGAGTGAACATTGTGGCTACCCTTGGCAAACTTAATGAACTCTAATACGGAGGATGTGCCCTATGAGGGCTACTCGCGTTCAACCTAGAATCTAATACTTGGGAAACTCATAATGAACGGAAATGGGATCAAATAGGTTGATGGAAATAATATGGTTTGATAGCCTTAGTTTGGCATGGTAACAACGATATGAGAAAATGAAGCAAATCATTTAACACCGTGGAATCATAGGGTACCGGAGGCTCTCCCTTGGTTAGGGGAAATGCCAGAGTGTTTGGGGGGGAACATGTTGCGGCCGTACTTCCCTGGATGGTCGCACCATCCACGACATTATGTACAACGGGAATAGACAGATGTTGGACTTCCTCGGTGGTCGTGCCACCACGTTGAGCATAATGGGGGCATAACATAGCCCTCCCAACTAGTTGGGGAATCACGAGGGGGAAAGGATAGTGTGCCGAATTCCACTATGCCGGACCCGATCCCATATTATATAAATTGCGAAAACATGAGTAATGAAAGATTAGCATAATTCGATTGGGTCTTGGTTGGATACTTCCAATGTTTTGAAAGATTGGGTTGTCATGGACGCGTCTTGACTAGAGGCCTCCACGGAGTATTCATGTTGTTTGAAAGATTGGGTTGTTATGGACGCGTCTTGACTAGAGGCCTCCACGAAGTATTCATGTGGCAAATGTAAGAACTTCCTAATGTGAAAGAAAATGAAGAAATTCCAATATCTCCATAGTATGGGCTATGGAGGGCGAATCCGACACGAGAACTTATTACCCGCCTCAAATATGAGGAAGTTAGGAATGGAAAGATGGAAAGGAACCAAAATGAGTATCACAAATATTCAACGTGCTATGCGAATCAAATGTGTGGCAAATGACGGTACTTTACTTTGGAATGCCTTGATTAGGGATTCCCTTACTTGATACATCTTGAGACGAGGCACTAAAAGTGAGAATACCTAAGTGTTAGATAATGGAAAATAAATAATCGTATCGTTTACTTGAGGACTCTTGACTAGTTGTCCATTGGGTTACTCCTCTTACTCTTCACTCGCACTTCGGGTTTATTACTGTTTGTACGTCTACTTGTGGACACATAGGCACGCACCGCATGTGCATGCTTGGTAGTAGTTAGGATTTTTTTCTCACTGAGCCATGGTTTGTTCAGACCCTCTTTCTTTTCCTTTTTCTAGTCTGTGTTGCAGGACTAGACAGGTTTGGAGTTGGAGTCAGCTGCTAGATTTTCTTGAGTTAGGCAGGGCAGTTCCAGCTGCAGTTGCACCTTTCATCTCAGCCTCAACTGGGTTTTGTTTAGTACTTTTGTTGTGGGTTGTACCTTTACCCTTGTGCTATAGTTTCAGTTTCAGTTCAGTTATGCTTGTACCTGACTTTCGGTACTTTAGTTGTAGCCGGTTTCGACATTGCACTTCACTTCTGCTTTTCTTTTCATGTTGTATCATGTATGTAATGAGAATTCAACTGAATGGATCTGAATGACAAGTAGTGATCTCCCCTGCTATGTATTTAAATTGGTTTAAAAAATGATTTGAAAATCTGGGGCGTGACAACTTGGTATTATAGCTTTCAGTTCGAATACCTTGGAACCGTAGGGAGACACCCAGTCGCCATGGGTTATCTTGGTCATTACATTGTTCTAAGGTCATATCTGTGGGCTTGATGTGCTCTATCGCATCATGGCCTTGTGTCTTTGAGGTATCTTGTTTGTTTGTCTCCTTCCATAATGTTGAGTCTATCCATCCTTTGGGAGTTGGGCATTGATCTCTTGCGGCGAGCCTAGTTACTTTGCGGTGTTTAAGTACGCTTGTGTCCTCGTTCCTAGTAATTATGATGGATCTTTGGTGGTTATTGGTTGGTCCTAAGCTCCTCGGTGTTGCTAGAATTGAGATTGTGGTTGATGGTAGAATGAGACTTGTGAAAGTGTTTGAGATTTTTATGGTGGTTATTCCTTGTCTTGCCATTAGTGAGGCGGAACGTGGGTCTTGATGACATCTTGTGCTAGGATTTTGGGTAACTTTGGTGTTGGATTGGTTGTGAGTAGTAGCCTTGTGGCCCTTTTAGTCTCATAGTCAGTTGTCTTTCCTTGTTGAGGCATTAACACTTGTATAATTGTTGGTAAAATGGGCCTTATAGTTCGTCCTAGTAGGTGTTTCTTTTTATTCGATCGGGATTTCGGGGCCTTGTCGAGATTTTTAGTATTCTTCTTTAAGGGGTATGACCGTTGGTCATATCTCCTCGCGAATTTAAATTAGTTGCGCATGTTTTAGATTTTGTGGATTTCACAATGCGGTTGTCAGTTAGTTCACATTTCGGGTGATGTTGTTGGGTTCGTGTAGACTACTTAGGATCGTTGCGTGCTAGTTCGTGGGTCAAAGTAAAATTCGTAAAAATGTTCTTCTTTTTCTCGATGTCGTATTCGTCTTGGATATTCACGTGAGTTGTTCACTCTTCGCATACTTTCTTGTGTGACTATTGCTAAGGACTTAAATATTCTCTTTGTAAGGTACCAAGATGGATGCTAGCCATACTTTGAATGCATTGAAGGAGTTCCTTCTCATAAACTCTCCCCAGTTCAACGGTGAAGGTGACCCTTCCGAAACGAATCATTGGCTTGCAAGCATCCTCCAAATCCTTGATGCTTTGGGTGTTGTCGAGGGTCCTGTCCGAGTGGCCCTAGCAGCATATCAGTTTGTTGTAAAGGCTAATGAATGGTGGAGCTCGGTGATGATGAATCACAAATTGTCGAGTGCATCTACCTCTGAGAGTTTGTCTTGAGAGTAGTTTGAATCTATATGTGATGAGCAATATCTTCTTAGTTCTCTTCACGAGCAGTTGAAATTGCAGTTCGAGTGTCTGATCCAAGGGGACATGGTGGTGTCCCAGTATGCTATGAAGTTTCAAGCTTTGTCCCGTTTCGCACCAGAGAGGGTTAGTTCGGAAGACTGCAAATGTCGTATGTTTGAAAAGGGTTTGCGTTGTCCGATTCAACAGATTGTGGCGAAGCAGTAGATTCAAGATTTCGTTGTTTTGTTGGAGCGTGATAGAGCAGTAGAGTCTTGCCTTGAAGAAGAAGCTCGGGTGCCTTTGGGGGCGCCACATCAACTTCCTACTAGTGTGCGTTCTTTCACGTCCGGGAATTCTAGCAAGAAGTGAGGCCAAGCCCAGTCTAAACCTCTGTGTAAGCATCGTGGTGTAGGTTCTTCTTCCTCCTCATCTCGCCAGGTAGACGTTGTCTTTAAACCTCAGGTTGTGTGCCATAGATGTCATCAACCGGGTCATATCCTCACTCAATGCACTGCGCAGTTCCCCTTATCCTGTCTCTCATGTGGGAAAGTTGGCCACAAGACTAGAAAGTGTCCCCGTAGAGCTAGTTCTAGTGGAAGACCGGGTCCATGATCGGTTCCCACTCTTGACCGACACCTCTCTACGGAGGATTGTTACTTCTCTTGCATCTTTTTATGGTCTATTAAAATTAAAATTGTTGGATCTGTAACCCCTTGACTGTAACCTTTAATTTTTGTTGGAGACGGAAACTTTTTCCTTTATTGTCTCGCTACTGAACTTTAAATTTCTAAATGACTGGTTTCGTTATGGCCGTGTGCCTTATCATTTGATGTCGGTTGGTTCGATCATGCTAGTAGTTTTCTGCCCTTCTTATTGATGGACAAATTCGTGCAATTGTACTTTGATCGACAGTGATGGATCATTTGATTCTCCTTGCTAACCTTTAAGAGAGTCGTACTTCGTTTGATGCATAGAGCTTGTCGACTCTTCGGTGATATTTTCCCTAAATCGTATGTTTGGAAACTAGATGCGTATGTGGTAAGGTTTGTTGATTCTTGGATGATGTTTCGTCGACTTGCACACTCTGTCCTAGGCTTGTAGTGGGATTCTTCACGTTCCTTGTGTTGTTTCGTTCCGAGTTTCTAGTTGGGGTAACGTTTGTTGATCTTGTTCCACTCTTGATTTGTTGGGAAATTTCTATGATCGAAATACTTTGGGTTCTCGTGCTTATCTCGCTATCGATGTCGTATCTTTGGCTCGAGTATTTGTAGTTCAAAATCTTGGTTGCGGATTCTAATAAAACTAGAAACGGATGTTTGTGTTAGATTTTTTTTACGTTAAGTGTTGCTTGATCGTCGGCAAGAAATTCGTGGACCAACGAAGTATGGGTTCGATCGATCGTGGGAAAAGTTGGATGCGAATGCATATTGTGGTCTAGACTTGGTGTGAGTTTAGTGTCATGTCATGTTATTTGGGCTTGCCACTTGCACATTTTGGCATGGGTGTGTGAATACTTTTTGGATATGTGATATACGTTTGACGTGGTGGATTGGTTTGAGAATAGCTATCGGTCGGGGCATCTCAAAGCAAATCACCAAGGTCATACGGTTACCGCACTAGGACATGTGTGTTTGGTGTGGTGTCCTTTGGCTCGAGATTTTAGAACATTTTCATGCGTTGCATTTATTTTGGTTGGTTCGTGGGTATTGGTGCAATGACGTATCTTCGCTAGTTATAATTCGTTAAGTGTTCGTGCAAGCGGTCTTAAGCCGTGTCGGCGTATCCTCGGCGTGTCCTTGGTGTGTCGACATGTTTTTAGTGTATTCTAACGTATCGGAGTACCCGTAGTGCTATTTTTTTGTCTTGTGACGGACGACGATGCTAGAATTACTTGTGCGCCAGTTTGTAAAGCAAATTCGTTCCTTGTTGTAAGTGCCGTTGTAGGAAATTGTTGGTTTCTCGTCCTTAAGGAAATTGATCCCTTATGGGATCCTCCATCTCTTGTATCTTTGGCAAAAATCAAATTTCGTATCGGCGTGTGCCTTTTGTGTCGACGTGTCCACACCTTATCGGGAGTTGCCCCTTTTACTCTTTTGTGTGGCACGTGGGTTGTTTCAAGTTTGGTGTTCCTCAGTAGAAACCATTGTGTCTTGATATTTTAAAATTTCTACGGACCGAATATAGCAAATTGCAGCTAGGTGGTACTCATGTTGAGTTAAACGTTCGGACGTCCGTAGTGAATTCATGCGTTTCTTTTCCCTCATTTCTATTCTTGTTGGATCCAACTCTTGAGGAGTTCATCGTGAAGGTAGGTTTTGATTTCGGTTCGATTATTGGAGATTTAATCCGTCGGTCTCGTTAGTTGATGGCTTGGTTTGCATCCCCTCTCCAGTCGTGTTTAATTTCGAGGACGAAATTCTTTTAAGGGGTATGAGATGTAACGACATGAATTTCTAAATCTTTTTATATTAAATTCCAAAATTTTAATACGTTCTTTTGGAACCCTCTTAGTGCATATTTATCATTCGCTTTTGGTTTCGAGACGTGTTGGGGTGGTTCGGAACCCCTTTCATGGCTATTTTTTCATTCTGGTGCGGTTGCACCGGTGTAGTATAGAGGTGCACCGGTGCAGATTGGTTCTTGGTGCTACTGTTCAGGTTTTGGAACAGTTGCACCGGTGCAGTTGATAAGTGCACCGGTGCAGAGAGGTCTTTGATGCTTCTGTTGGGTTTTGGAAGCAGTTGCATCGGTACGGCCTTTGTGTGCACCGGTGCAGGGTGTTTCTTGGAGTTTGCATCGGTGCAAAGAGTGGTTGCACCGGTGCACAAAATCACTGCCTTGTCCGGATCAAGTTTGCATCGGTGCAGTGGAAGCTTGCACTGGTGCAGGAGTCCTTTGCTGGCTCCTGGTGCATGTTTGCACCAGGAGCCAGCACCGGTGCAGAAAAGGGTTGCACCGGTGCACAGAGGTATTTTCGGGCAGACTTTGTTCTCATTAAAGGCATTATCATCTTTTCAAGTGGGGGTCATATATATATGATTTTTGTGCGTGGGAAGGGCATTTCAGCCCAGATTTCACTCCCTCACTCTCTCTCTACATGTAAGTCTCTCTTATCTCCCTCTCAAACTCTTTTTCCCCTCCTTCTCTCCCTTGATTCTTGATTTTTACTTGGGTATTGTAGATTTTGGCATTCATTAACGTCGACGAGGGCTTCACGATCTACGTTTCTACGGTCTCGGTTCGTGGCGGTGTGTAGAATATTTTCGGCAACCTCAAATCTCCGGTGGGTAAAATCCTTAGCTATTATTGAGTATGTGTGTGTGTGTGTACATAGGCTAAATTTGGTGATCATTCTTATGTATATTGCATTTGACAATTTAGGATTTTATTTTGGTGAAATCAAATGGTAACGTTGGACCCACATATCGTTAGATATAATATCCTAGAGACTTAGGCGCACCGCGTATTCGACGAAATTCCCGTGAGGGGACGACTTGAATTTTGATGGTCTATAGGGGGAGTGGTGGCCATTGGAGATAGGGGCCACCATGTGTTTGATAATTTTCCCGTGTGAACTTTGGGTCGTGCCTTGAAGAATTTGGCACCGTTAAGTTATTGTAGGGTTTGTACGGTTCCGTGTTTAGTCACCTTGGGTTCGTATGACCTTCACATGATCCTTGAGATTTAAGGTGTACCGCGTGTTCTGTGTTTGACTCTAGTTGGACGTTGTGGTAAGATTGAGTCATTGAATTATCCGGGTGAATGGTAGAGTCTGGATTATGATTGAGTGAACATCGTGGCTACCCTTGAAGGCTTAGGCCTTGTCGGTCTCGTTACACTTCTTGAATTTGGTCAAGGTTGAGTTGTATTCATAGAACTCATTGGCAAACTTGATGAACTCTAATACGGAGGATGCTCACTATGAGGGCTACTCACGTTCAACCTAGAATCTAATACTTGGGAAACTCGTAATGAATGGAAATGGGATCAAATAGGTTGACGTGAAATAATATGGTTTGATAGCCTTGGTTTGGCATGGTAACAACGATATGAGAAAATGAAGCAAATCATTTAACACCGTGGAATCATAGGGTACCGGAGGCCCTCCCTTGGTTAGGGGAAATGCCAGAGTGTTTGGACGGGAACATGTTGCGGCCGTACTTCCCTGGATGGTCGCACCATCCACGATATTATGCACAACGAGAATAAACAGATGTTGGACTTCCCCGGTGGTCGCGCCACCACGTTGAGCATAATGGGGGCGTAGCGTAGCCCTCCCAACGAGTTGGGGAATCACGGGGGGAAAGGATAGTGTGTCGACTTCCACTATGCCGGACCCGATCCCATATTATATAAATTGCGAAAACATGAGTAATGAAAGATTGGCATAATTCGGTTGGGTCTTGGTTGGATACTTCCAATGTTTTGAAAGATTGGGTTATCATGGACGCGTCTTGACTAGAGGCCTCAACGGAGTATTCATGTTGTTTTGAAAGATTGGGTTGTTATGGATGCGTCTTGACTAGAGGCCTCCACGAAGTATTCATGTGGCAAATGTAAGAACTTCCTAATGTGAAAGAAAATGAAGAAATTCCAATATCTTCATAGTATGGGCTATGGAGGGCGAATCCGACACAAGAACTTATTACCCGCCTCAAATATGAGGAAGGTAGGAATGGGAAGATGGAAAGGAACCAAAATAAGTATCACAAATATTCAACGTGCTATGCGAATCAAATGTGTGGCAAATGATAGTACTTTACTTTGGAATGCCTTGATTAGGGATTCCCTTACTTGATACATCTTGAGACGAGGCACTAAAAGTGAGAATACCTAAGTGTTAGATAACGGAATATAAATAATCGTATTGTTTACTTGAGGACACTTGACTAGTTGTCCCTTGGGTTACTCGTCTTACTCTTCACTCGCACTTCGGATTTATTACTGTTTGTACGTCTACTTGTGGACACATAGGCACGCACCGCATGTGCATGCTTGGTAGTAGTTAGGGGTTTTTCTCACTGAGCCGTGGTTTGCTCAGACCTTCTTTCTTTTCCTTTTTCTAGTCTGTGTTGCAGGACTAGACAGGTTTGGAGTTGGAGTCAGCTGCTGGATTTTCTTGAGTTAGGCATGGCAGTTCCAGCTGGAGTTGCACCTTTCACCTCAGCCTCAGCTGGGTTTTGTTTAGTACTTTTGTCGTGGGTTGTACCTTTACCCTTGTGCTATAGTTTCAGTTTCAGTTCAGTTATGCTTGTACCTGACTTTCAATACTTCAATTGTAGCCGGTTTCGGCATTGCACTTCACTTCCGCTTTTCTTTTCATGTTGTATCATGTATGTAATGAGAATTCAACTGAATGGATCTGAATGACAAGTAGTGATCTCCCCTGCTATGTATTTAAATTGTTTTAAAAAAATGATTTGAAAATCTGGGGCGTGACAATACAATTATCTTCCTGAGTATTTTGCAAAGGGTGAGAAGTTCAACATTTACTCAAAACAGAAAGAAAGAAAAAAAGAAAGAAAGATAGAAAGAAAGTATTACAGAAAGATAGAAAGCAAGTAAGTAAGCAAGATTGAAAGTCAGATTGAAGACATGAAGCAAGAAGGTTGCAAATTACAACGGAATTGATTTAGAAGATGGTACAACCTAAAAAATTACAGAATCCTGCAGGTATGATTTTACTTTTATTTTATAAGTTTAAGCAATCCTACAGGTATGATTTTGTTTTCTTTTATAAATTTGAGCAATTTAATTGAGTAAGTTAGTTTCAAAATAATTGATTATTTTTTAAA